>VZSE01014380.1:1813210-1833384 GCA_013398275.1 Promerops cafer | reverse complement strand
ATTATTATTATTATTATTAGTTCCTCTGAGCTTTCCTTTTGTATTTCTCCTTTGAGCAAACATTCTGTGAACCCCAGTCTCTGATGCACAGTTACAGGTCCCACCTCTGCACCCATTAGCAGAGTGGAGGGCTGGTATATGAATTTTGTGTGGCACACTTACATGGAATCATAAATCCCCTCATGATAATAACTTAAGATACTAAATCTATGTGACACTAGAAAAAGGGTAACAGTTGAGTTTTGTTATTGCTATTTTAAAATGTTTGATGTTTTGTATTCTTTTCAAAAAGAATGCCTCTCCAGTATATTCTCAGCATTTTAAAAATCATTATATTTTCAGACAAATAAATGGAAAATAAAAAATGGTTTTGCTCTTTATTATTATACTTGTTTAAAATGTTACTAATTATTTTTTTAAAAAGCTTATAAAGAATGACAGGAAAATGAGGAAAGAATTTAAAAAGTAGATCTTTGATCTAAAAAGCCATTCTTTCTTCTTTAGTTTAAAATGCTCACACAAAACCTGCATTAATTTAAAATTACTAACTTGAGAGAGAAATGTAATAATATTTTTTTCTAGTGCTTTGTTATCCTTATGTCTTCAACTCCAGCTTGAAAATGCAATTAATTCTGTAACTTACACTCTGTGGCGGATGTCATTCAAGCTGCGACAGCTTATTGGGTAGTTAAAAGGATAAAATCAAGTAGTCATTCTACTAATCCCTTTACAAGGAAACAGCTTTATGCATAAAAACTGGAACTTATGTGGTCATTAGCAGATGCTACATCAAGCAACCAAAAATACACACATTTAAATTCTTAAGCACAATCTATGAACACCACACAGATGGTTTCCAAGAAACTGTACCTAAATTGATTACGATAAAAATGATCTGCTGCAATTGTTTCTGTCAAAAGGGAGAACAGAATTTGTCCCAATGTGTCGCTCTGCCCACTCATGCAGAGAACCCAGCTGCTGAGACAGATGTTGCTCTAAGCACTTTATTTTAGGGTCATTAAAATGGTTACAGGGGTTAGTCATTCATTGTTTTATAAATTGTGCTTACTAGCTGGCTCCTTAGATGCTGGAAAACTTCTTTGTGGTTGATCAAAAAAGTTACATGTCATATTATGTTTACCGTATGCTGGCATTCAGTAATGTGAAGCTCTTGTGCAGGACATGAAGAGAGAAAAACAATTACTTTTTCTGTTTTATTTAGAAGAGCTTTTATTTACTCAGATCTGACATAGCACTAGTGTAACCATCTGAAATGCAAAACCTGCCGCAAAGGCCTTCTATCTTTCATTTAAGTTCCTTCCAGTCATTAAAGAACAAGATTTGTCAATATGACTCACTCCTGTACAATCTTCCTTCTGGGGTATTATGAGCAAGAAGTGTCAGACAAGCAAAGGTTTAAGATCAGTTGATTAGATCAGTGCAGAGTGGGTCCGTCTACCTCCCCGCTGTCTTTGCAAATGCTGCTCTTTGGCAGTTTGAGCATACTCAGGCTTTACTTAGAGATATTTGGCTAAATCTCTTCTCTGTTGGCAGGTTCTATGGTTTTCCATGGCTCATCTAATTCAGGATTGACTTAGCCATGTGCATGTGATGTATTGGTGCAGCAGCTAATGTGTCAATGAGAAACAGAACAGTAAAAAGATGAAGCTCAGTGAAAAACAGCAAGGTTGGCAGATCCAACTCCTTTTCAGATCGTGCTGTAGCCTTTTATAGCCTCCACTACAAAATGTAGCCAACTTCCTCTCTTTTATTTCATCTTTGTCCCTGTGTACTTGTTATTGTGTCGATGGTTCGATTCATCTTCCCTAATTGGTTACTGAACTTTGGCAGCCAAATCCTAAATTCAAGGTGGTGTTCATGGACACACTCTAAATTATATTTTCCCACCTTTCCTTTGCACATTTAGGATAAAGTCATACATCTGGAAAAAAATAGTGAAACATTTTAGTGTCATTTTACCTGACTCCTTAAAACATGGCTGCTTTGGCAGTGGGTTGATTTCCTGCACTTCTGCAGGACATTAATTTCTATCCCCTGGCTTTATTTAGATAATTATGGCCTGCTCAAGTGTATATCCTCACAAATAAATAACTTAGCAAGTCTCTCGCTTTGAAAATGCACTAAAGTTACAATTTTTAAATGAAAATCAAGATATCCTCAGAATTTAAGAGCTGGAGGAACAAAGTTACCCTCTGCCCCCAAATCTATAAATTTCTGAGGTCAAATACCACAAGCCTGGCCCCCTCCTCCCCACTAGGTTAGGAGCCAGACAGAAGATTAGAAAACACAATCCCTGAAAATGCATGAGACTTTCAGAAGCAGAAACATTTCATGCATTTCAACATTCAGTTCAAACAAAGTTACCAATACAAGAAGTAATTCAGTCAAGAGAGCCATATGAGGACTGTATTAGAAGCTTGGGGTCTCACAGAGTGCACTGATCTTCACAAAAGTCACTTTTCCCCCTCTGCTTTTGTGTCACAGTGTTGTGAGGTCTTCTGGATAACAACTTACTCTGCTTATGAGCAATGTTGGCTGTAAAGATTCTACCCTTTTCAGGAAGAGCTTCTAAAAGGTAATGTAGCATTAAACACTAAAGGATTGTCTCATCATCTGACATGTTGTGTTTTGAGGTGAGATTTAGCAGACAAAAGCAAGGCCAGAACAGAGGCAGAGATGCACTTGCAGGACAAATGTCCTTTTTAGTGTTTGTGGTTCATACAGTGCTCACAGAAGAACAGAAACAGAAACATCCTGATGAAAAGCAAGCATGAGTTCTTAAGAGAGTTTTTGATATTCTGCACACCAGGCATGACAACATAAGGCTGCTCACAGCCTGGGTGTCACTCCAAATTCCATTATACTTACATTAGATGCTGTTTGTTCCTCCTGCAAATGCACTGACAGATTTTTGCAGCCCTGTGCATGGGGTTTTTTTAGTGTATGAAAGGTTTGTAGTTATTTTAGCCGTGGAGTTGCTAAAAAATTATTAAAATCAAAGTTCCTCATCTACCCTGAACAAAGCCAAACAACATGTTCTTCTTTTAGAAACAAATGAATGGGAATTGGCTAGTACACCGCTTGCACTAAGATGGCTGGGGCTGGAAAAAGGGTGTGATGTCTTGATACACATTATAGAAATGAAAGCATTTCTGCTTGAAAAGCCATCATGGTACCTAGCTCTAATTCCCTTTTTTTTTCTTGCATTCTCTTTTTGTAAAGTAGCATCAGAGCAACAGCTGAGATGGAAAAGAAAACATTATTTGTACTATTGTGGAAGAACACTTATCTTGAAAAGCATAGATTTTATACAGATCAGGAAGAAACACAGCATGTGCAATTGGAAGGAAAAAGGACAAAATCTGATAACAGAAAGTCATTCTGCTGGCATACTACAGCTTTTCTCAAGGTGACATTGTCTAGTATTAAGATGAACAGTTTTTGCTGGTTTAGAGCATTACTGAATATAACATGGAGCATATTTATACTTTGTCACACTGAGTCCTTTTATTCCAGCCTGCAGTTTTCAAAAGTGCATGCTTAAGATGTAGTGTAAGAACAAGAACAACTTTGCCCTTTCTCTGAACACTCAGTCTTCAACAATTTGTGGCTCTTGGACTTCCTCTGGTCCACACATCCTGCCTTCTGTGGCATCCACAAGCTAGAAACACTCTGCAGCATTAAGGGAGAAAACCTGGACCCATAAACATCCCTGTCATAACTGCCTCAGTTTGAAGAGAACAGGGTTTTACCCAGATGAACACACTTGTGTCTGCCATTCTCCTTCCCACTCTATAGAAACCACTTACAGTGGCAAAAGCCAAGGCACAGAGGGGGGATTTGAATCTTGAAACTGCAGTTTGGGCACTGACTCATAGACTTGTCTCCCAAGGCTTCTCTACAGCCTCACATTCACCTTCAGTGCATGTGCCCCTGCCCTCTTGTATTGTTTCACTACACCTTCTCCAGCACTCTGTGTCTGTATGGCTGACCCAAGGGATTTCCTCTCTGCTTCCTACAAGAATCTTGACTCTCCTTTTTCTCTCCCCTAATTTACTCTGCTGGGAAACCCTGCCTATACTACTGTGGTCCTCAAGGAAACAGCATTGTGTGAAGATATGGGATGTACCACTTTGACAATACTACTTAATCCTTCCTTCACCCAATTCAGGTCTGGCAGCATTGTCCATCATTCCACTTGACCCATGCCAAGCATCTATGCTTATGACCAACCGTGGTGGGTACAGTCACTTTAGTAAGTCTTTGAACTCTTAGGAGAGTGTGAAGAAGCCTAGATGTGCTAATGTATTTGGTGAACTTTCTGACGAGAGCAGTATTTCAGAAAGAAGACTTTTTTAGGAGCACAGTTTGGGAAAAATAAAGTCAAAGTTGGGTGATCAATATATCAAGGTGATTTTCCACAAAACAGAAGGCAGGGCCTTCCTCTGAATATCACTATGGTAAGTAATCTCAAATTTACCATCTAGAAATAATGGCAATAATAATTAGGACATGTTTATTGATATTAGAAGTTCTCAGACAAAAATAAGAAATCTAGAAGACATTTAGATGGTCTTCAGGAGATCCCATACTTACATATATTTAGTTTGGAGCAACACGAGCATGGAGCTGCATAAAGTGTCAACCTATCACCAAACCATGGAACATTGTATTTTTATGCAAGAGAATTACGTCAGGTGATAGCCAGGATGTGAGAAGTAAACATCTTCTGCTCTAGCTTTTGTATCACAAATATCTTCATCATTATGTATTCTCTCACTTAAAAACCCCCAAAATTAACAGCTCAAATATCTGTTTAAACTTAATTTATAGAATAATAGAAAAGTGAGAACATTAATACATTTGGGCTACTCATTCACCATTGATTGGAGGATCTGAAAGCACCTGTGGCTGCGTAGGTGTGTTTTTCTACTCTTGTTGATTATCTCCTAAAGGTTTCTGATAGAAACCACATCCTCTTACTCAGTATTTGGTGGTGTTTATTAAAGATGCTGAGAGCATAAAAAGAGCAGCTCTCCCCCCGAAATTATCTGGTACCGACATGCATGTCTATAACTTTCCCTGTAACTGAACTGTAAACATGACCTTTGCAAACCAGCAGTACTTTCCCAACTGAAAAGGTGTGTCAGCTGCATGACAATGTGGTACATGATTTTGCAGAGGTTTGCACTTTCACCTGTGGGAAAAGTGAATTCAAAACATGATTGTCTTGATTTAGTAATAGACAGACCCTTTTTTTGCCAGTTCATATAACTCTCTGCAGAGCTAAGCTTGTGACAAACAGATCCTGTTACTTCTAAATAACAGTTTTAATATCCTGGCATTGAAGGAGTGATCATCTTCAACACCAGATGGAAACGCCAAGGAAATTAATAGTTAAAATTCCCATTAATTGTCATTCTTTTCATTGTCTGTCTTAGTGGGGTGCCATGTAAGTGCTATTAATGTTGAAGACTGTGAAATTTGAGGTGAGGGAAGGAGTAAAAAAGCAAATCAGACAATGCATCTTCTTTTCCCGTTCCAAGAAAACCAGGCTTGTTAACTCAAGAATTCCTTTTTTCTCATTGTTATCAGTAGAATCGATACTAAAGCTCCATAAATGCAGCAGACTGTGAAGATGCACTTTATAAGCAGCCCTTAGGTACTTAAATGTCCAGGAAAAGAACAACATGCTCAGTTCATTGTAACCCACCAGGATTTGCATCATGAGCACAGGACACTTCTATTTAGTTGCGAACCTACTGGAATTTTCTTTTTTTTTTTAAACACATGAAACTATTATAAAAGGCATATGGGAAGAATGCTTTGTCAAGACCTAATCACTCTCTCATGGATACTCTTAGGAAGTCCATTGCCTTTTCTTCAGATTGATCTTGCATAGGTGATATATGTATGAAAAGAGAGTTATTGTTCTCTGTTGAAGTTGTGTCCAGCTGCCTCCAGCTGTCTTCCAACCCTATGCAAGAGTGAGCTGTGCCATAAAATGACAGACAAGACACATAAGCCAGAAGAAAGCCGTCCACCAACCTGTCCACAAACTTTCCAGTTTGCATGGCTGGGGATGAGTCTCTCTGGCCCTGATAGGATAAGTACATTCAATCTACAACCCTGAAGTTGTGGCTGGAATATTCATATCCTAGCAAGTTTTTTAAACCATAAGTTATAAAAAACTGAACATGCCTCCTCCCCTTTCTCCCTCCGCAGTTCTTCAGTCTTAATTTCCTTGCATTATCGCTTACTGTGATCACACCTAAATCTTGAGGTTGAGGCCCAGCTTCACAAAAAACTTCGGAGTTTAAGTCTGAGTAAGTGCCAAGTAGCCTTTGCATTGCTTAACGTCTCTGCAACTTGATTTCTATAGAACAGTTCCACAATTTTGCTGCATTTAGAAGGATGTTACTTCACAGCAAGCTGGGGTTAGCTATTCCCCTCCACCATCCCTCCTGGGTGCTCTTCATGTACAGTAAAAGCAAGGACACACACACAAAAGCAAGCACACCTTGAAAGTGAAGTTACATATCTTGACTTTACGGGCATGTAGTCATGCAGAGAGATAGCAAAGAGTAGTAAATGCACTGTGAAATCTCACCTTAATATATTTTTCAGATGTTTTGTTGGCTTTTTTTTCCTCTGAAAACAATATTTCAAAGACTTATTGGCCATTTCGGTCCCTAAGACTTGAACACATTATATCCAACTTTAAGATCCCAACTGAAGCAGCTAACATAGGAGACTGATGAGCCCTTGGCTCCCTGGCAGTTGGTGAAGAGGCACTTTCAGACAACTAATTACTTTAGGCAGACTGAAGTATGAGCTGAGGTATCCATCCACAGTTTCTGGAGTGGAGAGTTTACTCTCCTTCTGTCATCCCAGAAGAACAGTTTCACTCTCTTTCACTTTTTTCTCATTATTTCTAACAAGACACCAGAGAAAGCAATTGTTTGACCAGCTTCTGGATATGTAATCTACCTAATTCTATGAAAATGGTGAAATATGCAAAAAATAGCCTTAAAAATTTTACAGCAGGTGTTCCTAATAATTTAAAGATTAACCAAATAAAGCTTCAAATATGTTTGTTGGAAGACAAGCAGTCTAGTGTTGGTCCAGCAGTGGTAATTTAGGGTAATAATAATTAGAAAGCTTTCAGATGGTGCAAAAAGTAATAAGGTTACTTTGATCAAGTGCAAAAACCAGTTGGTACAAAGAAGCCTAAACCACTGCATTACATGAAATGATGAAGAAGGGGAAAAAAGGAATACATGCTAATATGTAAAAACTAAAAAAAATCCAGATGGAACAAATAACTGGAGCAGCAGGTCAGCTTTGATTGTAAGGAGAATACTCAGCTTTGCTCCTAGAGGGCTACAACTCTGTTTCTCTGAGATGCTATGGTGTCACTCATGCCAGAGTTAAACAGGTCTGTAGCTTTATCTGATGAGAGAATATACCTGCCAGCTGCCTTTAACCCCCAGCTCAATGAGGGTGAGTGTATGCTGTTGCACCCTATTGGAGGAAACTTAAAAGAAGCACCAAGTTGTTCTCTCAGCTTTTCTCTATTTTCTCAATAGCATTCTGCATATGGCACAAGCACTGCACAAAGGCTCCTGTTCCCAGAAAGCACTTCTAAAGTAACGAAAAACAAAACAATTCAGTGCAAGAACGGTGTATCCCCTTGTCTTCTGAGCTCCAGAGCTCTGCATCTTTCCTGCACAATGTTTCTCCAGCTGTAGCAGGCACAAGGTTATAGATCAGGTTATTGCTTTCATGATATAGTTAACAACGTCTAATGAAAACTGGTTTGTTATCTTTGCTTAACAATGTTATCAGGTTGAAGTTTATTACAGAGAAGAGAGTGAGCAGGCTGATAAAGCACCTTTGGAATTAAGACTTATAGGTAGCTTGACAGAAGGGATGTGATAATGCTGCCTAAATCTTGCTCTGAACTTTTCAGCCAGAGATCTTAAAGCACTTGTAAAACACATATCAAGGTCACGTGGAGATTTTGGAATTGGCAAAGACTGAAAAGCTACTGAGCTGTATCACTGATGTGATGAGTCTGCAGTGTTGAGACTCTAGATTAGCTTTACTATGCTGGTATATCTGATAGCAGTGGGAGGTACCAGGAGTGAACTGTGCTCCAAAACCCCTTCGCTATGCACTTATGGGAGACGGGGCATAGGCAAAATACTTTTCCTTCAGCATTGCTAAATCTACATCTCCCAACCCTTGGTCCTGTGATATGGTGGTCAGACCAGCAGCATTCTCTTTTTGAAGTATATTCAAAATTATGATATGGGGGTTACAGAGATTTTCTAGTATAAAAATAGTTGATACACAACTTAGATACTAAAGGAGATTTTCACCTGGTCTAAGTGGAGAGAGCTGTTTGAGTCTTAAGTTCTAAAACTTAAGTCAAATAAGGAGTTATGAAAGAAGTAGCCCGTTTATTTATGTTCTCTACCTGGTCTATGTTCCCTGATGACATTATTCCAATGACAAGCGTTGTCATAACCGAAAAAATTGTATTCAAAATAATTTGATTAAAATGGATCATCTCTTGTAGGATATGGTTTGAAATTTATGTAGGAGTACTTGTAAACAGCTAAGAACATTCTGGACTAGAAGTCTATATATCTTTTTTCCTGGTGGAGTGGAGGTGGTGGCTTTGTAACGTGCTCCAGTACTGCAGCATGCACACTTTGCTGTTTGAATTTTAATCAGTGAGACAGTACCAGATGGCAAGATGAGCTAAATGAATTGTCCCACCAAAGAATCGAAGGAAGTTGCTCTATTGTATAGGAATTTACTTAGTTTTATAGTAATTGTGTGAAAGTTTTTTCAATTTTACCTTTTAATTAACATCCTGTATTTTCCCATCCCAGCAGTGTTCTGTGGCCCTTTCATTGTACCTATGGGGTCTTTCCTGTCCACATGGAATCTATCTTAAATCACCACTGTGGGAACATGACTAAGATTCAGTGCAAGTTATGAAATGCCTGCCATGATATGGTTTCCCCATGATATTAAAGGAGTGAGCCCTGCAATGTTTCCCAGAGATGGAAAGTTTACTAGCAGAGCACAACGTGGAGGGCCTTCAGTATTCACACTACAACTTTACTATGATGATATTGAAGGATCGAAAGGCAGCTTAGGTGGAATAATTATCAGTCTATTGGCTTTTCTTCAGGAACTTTTAAAAGGGTAAATATTGATGATTTGGTTTTGCTGTTTTAAATCATAGTAGCATTTGGAGATTATTCCACTGCCCTTGAAGTCAATGGTGAATCTTGGACAGAGCCTTCCCGCTTGCTTCACATCAGCTGTCAAACCTCTGCTGGATGATAATGGCTGTCAGAAAAAAAAAACCTGAGCTGAATGTGAGCAAAATTTTATGCAGTTGGTTTCCAATGCCACTTTTTTTTTTTTTTTTTTTTTTTTACCATGTCAAATTGTGAATTTTAGCGTATAACTCCAGAAAACTGTCCTTTCTGCATCCATTTTCCTGGGTAACAAATTTACATGCTTATTGCTGCCATCCTAATATTAGCAAGGGGACTAATGACTAGTAATTGATTCCCTCCACTTGAGAATAGATATGCCTGTTGGCTGAACCCTCAGCGTCTTGTAGTAAAGCATCCAAGAGGAAAACAAACCACTCTATAAAATTACAGAATGAGAAATTTGTCACCCAGAATGTCATGTCTGGTTTCAGTTTTTCTCTCTGTACTACCAAGATGTTAACAGGAGTGGGAAGACTATTAGAACAGTTTTCTCCTGAAAGTGAGTTTCTGTACCAAGGCTATTTATGTGTTACTGGATAATACAGTTTCTGTATATAGATAAGCAAAAGAAATCTTATCAAATTATCTATATAAATTAAAAAAAACAAGTAGTTATTTTAGAACCCTGGAGTAACATTGAATAGATAAGTGTCCTAATCCAGTTAAAGATATTGAAATCACATGGATCAAAATGGTAATTAGAGCAGGTCTTGTGTCAACTTGATAAAGTATTTAATGTCTAACTTTTGGTAGTATTTTCTAAAGTGACTTTCCCCTACAATGGACAGAATAAGGAGCTTTTGAGAAAAAAGTGGATAGCATTTACTGCTTTGATTGTAGCAAACTGACTGCACTGACTTCAGTGTCGTCAAGTATTTATTAATCAAATATTTTATGTCCTACATTTACACGGCAATTTAGTCATCAGATAATAAAACATCTAAAACAAAATGGAAACTTGCAGTAACAAGTAGAATGTCAATATATTCACAATCAAGCTGTCTTCCCAGCAAGATTCTCAATGAGAAAATCATTTATAAAAGGGGTGCCATAGGCAAAATTCTCATTAATGAGGTTAATTCAGTTCATATGCTGAAATTTAAATTGTGGAATATTCAGATTAATTCAAACAAACATTAATACAGAAAGCAAAATGCAATATAAATACTAGTGAGTCAATATTAGTTTCATTTTAATGGAACAAATATCACAAATATTGGAAAATCAAACTGGCAATCCTTGCCTTACAGGGATTTTTTAAGCGATATGTCGAAAGACTGAATTGTCTCCACAAAAGTCTGTTATACTTTTTAAGGAAAAGCCTGCAATTTGCCACGTCATTTTTGTTGTCTTTTTAAAAAATTAGCACATATTCAGTAATAGTCTGACATGTCTCAGCTAAAATTATAGCCATATTGTTGTCAAATTGAAAGAAATTAGACATGTTATAAATTAGAAATGTCTCTCGCACCAGTTCTCTTCCTAATGGGATTCAGCTGAAGTTTTCAGTGTAGATGAAAATGGCGTGTGATGCAGACAGCAAATATGGCTGAGGAGATCTTATTCTGCTTCTATCTTTTGCAAGGGTCCAACAGGCCTGATTTCAGGCTGAGTTTTTGGAAGGCTTTGCCATTTGGCATTTTGCAGTTTGTCCTGTGGGGCACTGGGGAATTAAATGTACCTCCCCTCTAGGCTAGATGGATTTTAGAGGATGACTGACATCTGGTGTTGAGGGAATGGACACTTGGTTTTCCATGGTCACAGTAAGCTGTTCCAGCTGGAAGGGTTGTTGGGTCGGATGGCAAGGAGCAGCAGATGAATTCCAAGGCAGGCTGATCATTTTACAACCGAGTGAGCAGTGCGTACTGTGCTGGACAGTTTGAGGTATTTTGAAGAATGCTAGGGGGGATTTAAATGCTGCAAATGACAAACACCATAAAATATTCACAGGGTATGGACTTGGGAGAATATTGAGTGAGATCGATAATTACTGATGCTGTATTCTATAATCCCAAATATCACAGTATAAGTCATTAAAGTAAGTCTGAGCTTTCTAGAGAATAACATTGTGAAGCATATTTACTGATTCGTTTTCCTTGCTATTATCTTTGGTATTACTCCCTTCACCACCAGGCCACATACATCACAGCATCGAGGTGAAATATCAGATGTCAGTCACCAGTAATTAGGTATAGGTTATGGCCATATTGAATCTCTTGTCAAACAGCAGGTTTGCTTTGGAGGGTTATGGGCATAGGACAGCAGATGGTGTAGAGATAAATATGTCCAAACTGCCCTTCCAGCAACTGATATCTACCCAACCATTTTGTTAACAGGGATGCAAAAAGAGTATTCTCTTCTGATTTATTATTCATGTGCATTTTTAAACTCAGTCTTTGTCTTAAAGTGTGTATGTTATCATTTTAGGTACTTTCCTTGTTTCCCCTGGAAGAGGAGCACATCATCTCTGAAGACTTCTCATCTGAAGGGTAACTAGAAATGCATTTCTTCAACACCACAGTGCGGGTCCAACACCTCAGAACTAGCCACTCACGTGATAGAAATAACCTAAAAGTTCAGAAAGGTGCTTTCATTATTTTCCTCAGAATATGCAGATAATAAAAGTAAGTAATACTACAGAAATCTAATAGTCCACTTCATTATATGTATACACACACTGAATATATATGCAGAATTGTATACAGATATTTGAACATGTGCCATGTAATAAGCAAATAGCTTAAATACCAGACAGGGAAAAACAGAATAGCAATTCAGAAACAATGACCAAAAGCAATTGTTAGAAGTTAAACCAATGAATTGCAGAATAGGGAAGAATCCAGCTAAAGATATTTGTTTTTTAAATGAAAATGAAAGTGTAATTTAACTGTAATTTAACACCAGAATTGGAAGGAGAGAAATACAGGGGAAAATACTGAAATGTGTCTTTAAGTGTCCAAGAAACATTTGAAAAGTAGGTTACTTTCAACACATTGTAGAATCAATATCTGGAATTGAAGAAGAGAATTCATCTAAAAGCTGCACATCTGCTCTAAGACAGTCTCCTGGACTTTATTCTTAAGGCAATGGAGATAAAGATAGGAGCCTTCAGAGGACTGATTATCCCTTCCTAAGACAGGTTTACCAATAGGTGAAACTGATCTTTCTCCAGGGGTGTCCATATATATTTATTGATGATGGAAGGAGATTACATAGGTAGTCAGACTAAAAACTATTCTTGCTGTGAAATTTGGCTCACGTCAGAGAATACAGTCAATAATGGAACATAAACATCTAAAAGAAAATCCATGTTTTGGCCATGCCAGATCTTCCAGTCCAACTTTTGACTGAATATTTTAATGATATGTTTACAAGCAAGCTTTCATGTGCTCTTTGCGTCTTCCTCCTGTAATTTCTATATTCTAATTATTGTAATTATAGTCAGTATGCACACTAATGCGATCCTAAAAGTGTTTTTGATGTGCGTTTATTGCACAGCATTTCTAAGATTTTATACTTCTCTAAGGCAAACGGTTGTGGGACCAACATCAATTTGCATTACTATGGACAATTGAATCAGAACCAAGCTCAATGTCAAATTCTTCTCCTTGTGTCTGAGAAATGACTACTGTTCTTGATATGTCTAACACCTGCTACCTCCAGCTTGAGGGTAAAAGGATAAGTGAATGGACTTGATTTCATTTCTCAGCCTGCAGTATATCGAAGCAAAAATTAATGCAGAAGCTGAGGGGGATGTCTGCTGTGACTTTCATTTTCTAAATTAAACTTAGTCAGCCAGCATTTTGGTAATGAGTGATTTAGAAGAGCACACAGGAAGGATAAGCAGCAATAATATGATGAACTGCAGTTTTATATTATCCATCTAAAGAGTGAGATTGACAAAACTTCAATCTTTCAAATACAAAATTCTGAACATGTGGAATTGCGTCCGCCGTCCTATAAATATTTTGTCTTGTTACAGGAAGTAGCTCAGTTTGATTTCATTCTGGGGACATGAAAACCTCTTGGTGCCTGTATAATCAGTACCTCTTGCTCTTTATTTTCATAGAATCATATGATGATTCAGTTGGAAGGGATTTTTGCTGTTCAAAGCAGAGTAAGCTATGAGACCAGGCCAGGTGGCACAAGGCTTTACCTACTCAAGTCTTTAGAACTTCCAAAACTTTCCAGAAAACCTGTTTGGCTGCTTGACTCTCCTTGTGGTGAAAAATTTTCCTTATATCCATACTGAATCTCTTTTATTGCAATTCGGGCTTGCTGTTTTTAGTCTTCCACCATGCAACTCAGGACTTATTGATAACCTCCCAGTAAGTACTGGGGGGTGCTGTTAGTCACCCTGATGCTGTGTCTTTTCAAGGGTCTAAAATGCACAAACCCGGTACCCTCAGCCTCACTCACTGGTCAATGCTCCAGCCCTGGCCAGATTGTGTTCGCTGAACTCACTCCAGTTTTACAATATCTTCCTTTTATTGAGGGCCCTAAACTATATGCAGTGTCTAGATATGGTGTAACAAGTACCAGTCAGAGCAGGATAACCCTTTGCTCCAGGTTGTGCTTCTACTCACAGAGTGAGGGATGCTGTTGGAGGTCCTTGGTGCTGGCTTACACTGCTGGCCAATGTCCACCTTGTGTCCTCCAGCATGCTCAGGTCCTGTAGACACAGATGTTTCAAGGCCTGGAATACATTAAGAGTTTAATTGCCCTGCCTGGAGCCCCCAGCTCTGCCCTGGGCCCCGTTCATCACTTGCTCTGTCAGAGTCTGTCAGTGGACCCTGTTACGAGCTCCATGGGACTGTTCCTCATGGGAGAGGGCATGGCCAGTACTGGACCTCCCTCAGCTCCAGCTCCCTGGCCCTGGGGGTGCTGCTGGGCCACACTGCTCCTTGACAAGATACATCCCTGCCATGCAGCCCTGGCTGTATTTCTGCCAAGGTTTCTTCCTTCCCAGATCCAGGACTTTGCGTTTGTCCTTGCTGAATTTCACAAGGCTCCTGGTGGCCCACTCCTCCAACTTGGCTAAATCTATCTGAATGGCAACCTTGCCATTTTCCTTCATAATAAATGCATGCAAACTATACACATACATACATAAATGCATCACTGCCCTACATTTTGGAGTATCAAAATGGTTTAAAGGATCTGTCACCCTTCATGACTATATACGCTTCCAAAAGAAGTACAGTGCTAATGAAATTCTGTACAATAACTGTGCTGTCTACTGTGTTTGACATGTAAAAAATAACTCTCCTAATTCTCAAGTGAATAATGCCCTTCCTGTTCTCAGTTCTGTAAAGGAGAACAAAAAATACTACAACATTACATTGGCTCATGTTTTTTAAAAGCAGCATAAATAATGAAGCAGTTGCAGTGTTTACTGACATTTGTAGATGTCTTGTAGGTATATTAAATTATTGTGGTTAAATTTAATTTCAGCATTTGGTTAAGAACCCAGTGAATTTTTACTTTATGGCAATGAATTTGCTACACCATTTTGGCAGCATGTTCTTCTATTTGAAAAATGATATGTGACTCCTATAGCAGGAGATGTTTCCCAATGATATCAGACAAGTCCTATTTTAGAGTTTCTGGATGAAGCTGAAGCATTATTTTTAGAAAGATCATATTCTGGGCAGAGAGTGTTATTTAACTTTACATATTCTTTTTAGTTATCTAGAAAGATCAGGTCAAATACATAGAGTTGACTTCACTTTCCTAAAGTTTTGTTTATTACTTCCTTGTAAGATGAAGATTTTTTTATTCTTTGTAAATATCTGAAATGTCAACCTTGTATTTGCCTTTTTTTTTACTGGATTGCAAATGTAACTTTTTAAAATGGTCATAAGAACTGGTGAACTTCTCAGAAAAGAAATATTACAAAATCACAGAATATGCTGAGTTGGAAAGGACCCACAAGGAACAATTATGGTTAGACCATATCTTGGTGATGTGAAAGATTCAGGATGAATGCCTTATTTCAAATGGGAAGAAAAAAAAAAAAAAAAAAAAAACCAACCACCAACCAAAAAACATCAAAAAAGGTTTAAAACAGACCAAAAGACCTTTGTCTTTTTTGCACAGTATACAGGGTACCTAAGCTATTAGTTAGGGAAGCTCAGTTAAGTTCCTGAAATAAGTCATGGTGAATTGGATGTTTCTTATCCAAAGAATACTTAATTAAATGATATCAAACAGTTGCAGAAGACAAAATAAAATACATTTGAGTCTAGAAAAAATACTTTCCTGCTATGAGACCTAAGTCTAGATCCTTTTTTTTTAATCAATTAGATGTGAACTCTGCATTCCAGATGAGTGTCATTTATGGTTTCCAGAAAATGGGTTCTGACCCTGAGGTATGTTAATAATAACATAAAACATTAAGTTACTACAAAATGTTTTGCTTCAGGTGAAAACACATTGTCCAGTTAGCAAACATATAGATGTTTTTTTTTCTGCTAATTTACCAGCTACTGTTGTGGGGGACACCATGCAAGCACATATGGAAGGGATAGGTCTCTGCCCAAAAGAGAACAAAGGTGCTAAAAAGGCAATATTATCCCTCTTTTTACAGAGATAGAAGAGAGGGATAGAATGCGGAAGCAGCTTGTGTTTGAACCTGGCATTCAGTCCAATTATTCAGTATCCCCTCTCTCTGCAGCAACTCCAAGGCTGTTCCTAATACTAACATTTGTTTAATTCACTTGCAACTCCTTACATGGAGCTCATCAACTAGATAAAGTCTAAAGATTATAGAAATATATGCCAGCCACACTAAAAACAGAATACTACATCCACTCAGTAAAATAAGTGTAGGTATATCTTTGTGGACATAAAATGATACAAGATGTAAAAATAGTCAGAGGAGTTATAACAGCTTTAAATCCACTACTCAGTTTTATTTTTAGAAATTCCTCTTTTCATAAAGTCAGGCTGTAAGCTTGATTTTACATTGGAGTCTGATCCCACTCTGGTGTAAATATCTTTAGAAATAAAGGGAAAGAAAAAATTAAAATATAGAGGCACAACGAAAACTCACGAAGTACTTAGAAGAGAGTATCACTAAAGTTCTGTACAAGAAATGTAGCATTTTGAGTGGCTTCTCATCCCTTTTCAGTAGGTTTGTGAAAATTATCTAAGGTTTATGCATGCTGCTTCTATAACTTCTGTAGCAGTTTGAGAGACTTTATGATGCTGTAATTTAAAAGAAAGTGTCTGTCTTACAAACATTTTCCTCATTTCCCAACTGTCTTGTTATTTCTAGGGAACACTCAGCAGTACATGCAACTGCATATAAATTCCTGTTCTTGCAATGGATAAGACCCGTTAAACTGAAAGCAGCATTCAAGTTTGAGGGATACAAAGAAGCCAAATGTTGTTTGTTGGGTTTGGTTTTTTCCTGTTTTTCTTCCTTACAAGCAGCTCTTAAAAAATTCAGTGATTCTGTAGTAGTCCAAAGCTCTTCAGTAATTGTAAGCCTAGTGTGGCAGCATTGCACAGAGTAGGCCAGGCATTTTCCAGTAAAGTAGGCATTTGTGTTGGATGGACATGCAGTAATGGCAACAAGCTTCCAACTGGCTTGTCTTAGAAACCTGACTGGTCTATTTCCAGTTTTCTTTTGCCTGCAGATGTCCAAGACTTTGTGGGGACTGTCCTGGGTTAAAACACTTTGTAGTGTCCCAGCTTTGCAGCCCCAGGCATCCTTGGCATTGAGACAGTTGGTTCCAGGCTTGCTGGACCTAAAGCTTCCCATTGTCCCGGTGCGGCACAGACTTCACGGGAGGCTTTATCTGATGGATTAAAGTGACTTATCGTTAGGCACTTACATGAGGTACCTAAATTAGAAACTGTCAGTATGGGAGATAGGGACCTACTGACTGCAGCTGAAATTGTTGCTAGATTAGATCTCCAGATTTCAATTTAATGTAAAAAACCCTGTATAATCTATATATATATATACATATTATCATCTACAATAAGATTTCTTAGGCCTCTGCTCCAAATTTTGTATTTTACTTTCTGAAAAGAAATACATCCTCCCTCCCAAATTTCCAGTAAAACATTTCTGAATGGCAACCCCTTTCTTTCCCATTCCATGACTTAAGCAGTTAAATTTTGAGGTTCTAGATTAAAGCATTTAGTTTCATTTAAAAGAAAAATGGGACAGAACTGTGCCATGCCCAGACAGAGACAGAAGGGACAGGTAGTTATTTTCACTACTTAAAGGCAACACTATCTTAAAATGCAAGTGTGTAAGAGGATAGTAAGGACAGCTTTCACTGCTATTTTCATATTGTTCCTTCTATTGGCTTATTTTGGGGTGGATCACAAGTCCTTATGGATTTATTCAAGAAACCATCTCTCTATGCCTCTTACCAGCTGGGAGAACTTTAAAATGACATATATTTCTGATTGGTTTTTCCCTGTTGTTGATGCCTTGGATGTTTGATTCAGATAATTAATCCAAACTACAAAAGCAGGGAAGTACAGACCATGGATATTGATTTTAATCTGTAGTTTGCAGTTGTCCAGAATTGAGGATTATTATTTTGGGCTTGTCCATAACCATAACATACTTAGCAAGCCTGGAAAATCTAGAAATTTGATATAAGTCTAGAGTTCAATTGTGTTCTGCTATTTCCAGAATTTTGAGGTATGGTGAGACTACAAATACTTACCACATCTCCGAATTTTGATCCTTCTGTTCCTCAACATAATTGAAGGACATTAAAAACATAGTCACGACAATAAAAGCTCAGTTGCTTAAACAGCATTTTCCAGTCTTTGAGAACTTTTCTAGTCATGCATTAGGCGGAAAAAAAAGAAAGGCATTTTCTTTCAGCTGATGTTTAATCAAAATATTACAACAATTTTCTTCCTCCAAGTTTCACAAGTGTGTATAAATCTTAGTCAATGTCTTTTGAATCTGCATTCTCAGGGCCAGACTCCCTTGTAGAGTTTTTCTTCATTGTGCCACTTCAACAATGAAAATCATTTGGAAACCTGGTTAAATTTGCAGTCCAGCTCAGATTCATAATTCTTCTGCACAGACAGCATGGCTCAAGATATCTGGACAGTTACAGTGTGCATGACCTGTCTGCCCTCTGCTGCTCTTGTGCATTGATGATTCAGACCCTGCTTAGGCTTTGAAGAGAGAAGTATGAGCTTTAAGTAAATGATGGTTCCAAATAAAAAAGGCTTAAATCCCTTCTTTTGAGAGCTTGGCCAAAGCACGCCTAAGAGGCCAACCTATAATTTAAAAAATAAGGAAAACTCTGGAATGGGTCAGCGGGGCCCCTTTATAGTTTAAATATTATGCTAGTTTGGATTTTGGCATTCTCTGGGATTTCATATATCACTCGGTGCCAACTGATAGCCTGTGAGTTGAATCAGTACGCAGCTGACTTGTGGTCCCATCCTTTTTTCTGCTAGATTGCTGTGGAACTTATGGTTCTCATTTGAGTTTGTTTTTATACTTTTGCCAGTTGTTGAATATTTCCCCATCCCCCTTTGTCAATAGGATTTAATATATTTTATGTTTGGGGTTTTTTAAATGAATATCTCTTTTGTTTAGCAATTTTCCAACACTGTAGGCATATTTCCTTACTCCTTCTAATGTTTCTGAAATAGGGTGGTACTTTGAAGTAAGATGTTTTAAACTGATTACTGGTCTTCATCTTTTTTATAAATATCTTAGTGGTTTAGTCTTCATGGCATTTTTCAGATCATTTCATGATTTCTTAGACAAATATACCATACCTATTACACAAGCATTCAATCACAGATCCTTTACTCCTCCATGGGTTTCCTGTATGTTTTATCCTATTGGTCTAAACCATGTAAAAAAGCAGAAAACCAGAGATTAATATTATTCCTGCAACATAAGTAACTCATGCCACACCTATATCTTAATATGTGTTGTGATTTATCCCTGGCAGGGAGCTCACTGTCACATAGTTACTTGTTCCACTCAGTGGAGTGGGGGAAGGAATCAGAAGAGTGAGACAACTCATGGGGTGAGTAAAAAGCTATTTAATAGGTAAAGTGAAAGCTGTGCATGCAAGGCAAGAAAAAAAAAGTGAATTGACTATTTCCCATCAGCAGGCAGGAAAACAGGGCTCCATCAAATGTAACCCTAACCCTAATCCCAACCATATCTTGGGAAGATGAATGCTGTACATTGAACAGTGTCCCTGTTTTCATCCTTTTTGTCCTAGCTCTATATGCTGAGCATGTTGCCATATGGTATGGGATATCAGCTGGGGTCAGCTGTCCTCACTCTGTCCCCTCCCAACTCCTTGTGCACCAAAGCCTCCTTCCTGGTGGGGTGGGATGAGAAACAGAAAAGGCTTTGGCTCTGTGCAAGAACTGCTCAGCATCCCTGGGTTTTTAATATTGTTTCCAGTACAAATACAAAGCACAGCCCCATACCAGGTACTGTGAAAAAACTCACCCTAGCCAAACCCAGTGCAATCTGTCAGCTATTTTCATAAGCAGTGCTGTGATCCTGTCCTGAGAAGCATAAGGCTTAAGTGGGAAGTAAAGCATGTATAACTTTGATAACTATGAAAAAAAAGTTTTATCCTCACACATCATGCTTCGAGTTTTTCCTCCTCATTTTTGTGAATGAATGTTTCAAGATCATTTAAGGAATCACCCACAAAAGTATTGGCAAAACCAGATTTAATATAAAAACAATAGCACAACAAAGTTTGTTGTCAAAATTCACTGTACTGCTTACTAGATTGTTAAAGTACACAGAGAAAAAGCCAACAAAAATCCAAAATAAATCAATCCAAACCAAAATAACCCCAAAACTATGTAGGTGGAACCTGG
>VZSE01014380.1:1771505-1813196 GCA_013398275.1 Promerops cafer | reverse complement strand
AGGGGGAGGGAGTAGGAGGGGCAGGGGCAGGGGAACAGTTGAGGGGTACAGAAATGGATAGGAAATGGTAAAGATTAAAAGGAAGATCCCCCTGTCGAGTCACAAGGTTCAGAGTACACCCCCATGCTAAACTGAGCCTAATTTGACCAAGAGTTTATGCTTAAAGGCCCAACTGCACTTAACAGCACTTGATAGCTTAAGTTAATTGATTTAGCAAAGGATTAATGTAGAATTTACTGTATCACAACAGTAACTTACTTACAGGCCTCACTTACTACAAAGTTAAACTACTTAAGAATCTGTGAGAACAATATTCCTAAGTACATTTGCTATACCATATCCACACTCACGTGCACACAGACTGAAAGAGTCTGTACACAGGTGAAAAACTCCCCTCAAATTCAGTGAAATTTGGATGCCTGTGCATCTTCCCAAGGAGCAAAGTGCTGAGCCTTGAGGAGCGGGGCTATCAGCCCAGGGTCTCTTGTCAGTCGGCGATCCTCTGAACACAGCAAACTTGGGAGTTCACTGGCCCCAAGAGGGAGATGTTGGCCGCAGCCCACTGTGGTCCAGGAGAGCTCCAAGGGTCTCACTTTGGACTGGTGTTTATAGGGTCGCAAAGAGTTGGCTTCAGTCACAGTAATTTTCCATCCTGGCCGCAATTCAGGCTGGCAACTTTCTCTGAAAGTTTGATAATGAAAATAATATTCTTATTGGATTGCTATTCAGGCATGAAAAATAAGTTTCCAAGGCTGTTTGTTAAAGCACAGGAGCTGGTTAGACAGCACAAGTTCCTGGGAGCAGACAGTGTTTCTGATAAAAGCTCAAAAGGAGCTGAGCCCAGCTGCTGCTCATCAAGGCCAAGGAAGCATTTCTCAGATCATAGTGTGGCCTGGGGCACGGAGTGGATGCACCACCATGCTCAGTTAGGGGTTATAACAGTTTATTTGGAAGTGTCTTTTATATTTAAAGTGGAGTTTCACAGAAAGGGGTGCAGAGATATTGTGACAAGATGATAATTGTAATTATTACTGTAATTTTAATAATACAATTCCACAAAATATTTTGCTATTTCTCCTTAAATCATTTTCTGAGGAAGAAACTGGCATGGGATAAAAACATTATCTGCATCTTGAGGACTTTTACAGCCTTTACCTTTTCTCATAAGAAATTTTTCTTCACTAATACTAATTATTAAAAATAGATAAATAGATGAATTAGACTGAGTTATTAGACATTGGGGAAGTGAGCTGGGGTTTTTTTAAATTAGGAAAATGTTGGTTTGCTTTAGTCATTATGTTTCTAATATATATTCTAATTAATTAATTTGATTACGACTGATAACAAACATTAATCTTTATTTTGAGGTGGTGGCTTTCTTGCTCACTGGTATCCATTTTTTCCATAGAGGTGATCCAAAATTCTGTCTCTGATTAAAAAATGTAATTGTAACTTAGTTAGTTATTTATTCAACATGTCACTCTTAATTCATGTCATGTTCTAAGTGGAAATTTATAAGTTCACTACTTTAAAAGTTATAATATTGGAAAAGTCATATTGACTTTGGATCTTCTGCTGGGTTTGGCTTAAGATTTTGGTGTACTTGATTGAGTTTGGAAAGTTGATTTGAATATATCTCTGAAAAAGGTCTTAGCATGTTGGGGGATAAATTCTGGCCCTACTGATGCTGATGGCTGGACTCCAATTGAACATTAGCAGAGTAGGGTTTCATTCTTCCTCTATACCATGTTTTGACACCCACAATAAGAGGAAGTGAATCGCATTCTAATAGTACTTATTTTCCCTATTGACTATAAAAGAAATCTACCACAGATGTAGCTGAAGTTAGGTGAGGTGAACTCACTCAAAGTTACTGAGCCTTCTTTTCATTGCACTACAGAAATATGAAATATATATTTTAAAAAGCCCTCAGAAATGCTACTTATACTTGTATTTTTATATTAGCTATGAGCTCGGTTATGATCCATGATTTTTAATCCAGAAGGTTGACAAATAAAACAAGAGGCTTTCTAAAAGAAGGAGCTTAAGAAGGCTTAAGCACAAACTTTGAGCTAGCAGTTAATACACACACATATATACACAGACAGTAAACTGTGTAGGGAAATTACAATACACTACTGTCAGTAGATAGAGAGTGCTCTTGTGTCAACTGTGGCCATTCTGCTGTTACACATCTTCATATACAAAAGTTTTAAAGGTGGATGTGAAGGGGGATGTTTAAGTTTTGAGGGAATATTTAAAATAATATCAGTGTAAAAATTGAGCCTGAAATAAAATGTGAGATTTAGAAACTGAAGGCAAGTCTGGTCTCTTAACACTTGGAAGTGGTAGGATGGATTACAAAACAAGGAACTTGTTTCTTGAGCTGTTTTATGGAACAGAAAATGGAAAGATGCAAAAAGAGAAATAAGAGAAATAAAGTGATGAACCAAGAGCTGCATTATTCTGAATATACCAAGTTGTGCTGAATCAGAATAAAACATATCATCACATTTAAGACATGTCTTACCTTCATATATGGGCTGAAAAGGCTGTGTTTTAGATTTTAGGCTTATTATTTGAGTGTAGTAGTGAAGATAGGGGAGAAAAAGTGAAGCAGAGAATGAAAACTCAGAGTGATATTTTAATCCATCTAAAAATTTGGAATAGAAGTGCAGATCTGTGAAACAACAGAATAGTGATGCTGCTAGAATTTGTTTCCGTAGGAACATGAAAAAAGGGCAAGAGAAAGGAATGGGAGACAATAAACAATAATTAAAAATATCAAACAAACAACAAAAACCAAGAGTAGAGAAAGGAGAAGAAACAGGAGAGATCAGGAAAAAAAAAAACAAGAAAGAACTGGTGATGATGTTCTATGAACTGACAGGTCTGGTAAAATGAAAGCTCAGAACATGCTCAAAAAATTTCCTAAAAGTGATCACTTCTTAACTACAAGGAGATTCATAGTGGGGAAAGGCAAGGTGAGTGTAAAAAAGGGGATTTTAGGTGGTAAATGTTGAAAAACTACTGAACCCTTGCAATAGGCCAGAAATTAGGAGGGATTTTTTTTTTTTAAAAGTGGAAGACACAAACTTCTGTATCTATAAGAAGAGAGGAGGACAAAAAACCCCCCAAACTGAGGAGAGAGCCAAGTGAGGGGTTCAAAAGCTTTATGTCTTGGAAAAAGACAAAGAGGACCCATGCAAATTAGGAGTTGAGGCAGAAGAAAGTGGAGGGTCAGAGATGGTGTCCTACAGGGAGAAATCATCTTTAGAAAATTCTAGGTATGCCATTGCATCTGATCAATTTAATTACAGATATTTAATTTTTCATATTTAATTTAAATACCTACACAGCAAAAGTAAAATATTTCATCTTACTACACTGTAAGTGGAAACATTTTTCCTATGAAAGGAGAAAAAGCATTATTTGGCTTGGCACACACTTTAATAACATTAATCATGGTGAACTCTTTTAGTATTACTGCAAGTATAATATAATCCACCAGGAATTTCACTGTAATTAAACTAATTTCATCCATATTTGTTACTTTATATTGACATTTCTTTTTCTTTTCTTTCTGATCTGCTTGCAGCATGCTTTACACATTCATCACAAAGGTCAGCATAGTTTAATGTATTCAATATAGAATTTTTAATGGGAAATCAGACAGTTTATAAAATAAAAGGGTATTGTCTCTATTGGCCAGTAATGACATTTTGAATTTGACTATCCTCTATTTCTTCTTCATGGCAGTGCAGAGTTTTCTCTGCTCCACCGAGACTTGGTGCTGCTATCCAGATTGTACTAGTCACTACAGAAAATTAGACTCATCCTAGTCTGGACAAAAAACCCCCCAAGAATATCCATATTTCTATTTGATATCTATTCAGTCATCACAGAAGGGAATTCAACTGAAGTGTCTGTGTACCACTTCTAACATACCTTTAAGAAGCCAGACTCTGCCCTTCAGCACCAAAAAAACAGTGTTTCTATGATTTTACATCTCCTCTCTGTCATTGCTAAACACAAACCATACCTTACACATCAACTTAAATTCCAGTTTTGGTTCTGTGTCCACATAAATACGTGATTCGATTATGGATATGGTTAGGTGAAAGTTTTTAGGCTAGAAAAATCCTTGCTCACATATTATGGGGAAAAACCCCTTAGAATTTCAGCCTATTATTGCAAATTTGGTGTCATTGGGGTTACCATTCTAGTTGCAGAGCTCTGGATAAATGGTGACTTACAGTAAAGATTTAGAAAGGTCTCTGAATATTAAATGCAGCTACCAAGCAGAGAGAATGTAGCTTTGAATTAAAGAATAAGTATCCTCCTGACACTAAATATTCTGTGTCCTGGAGATAATAAAATTAAACTTACTTATGATCTAATGTAAATAGAAAATATTTCAGAATCAAAATTACTTGAAAACATTCTGATATGCCTTGTATTTTAGCTTAGCAGTGTCAGCTGTCATGGAAAAATATCAACAACAGTTACATAGATTTGTGGTAACAACTACTATCCAGATATCTCTGTTTGGAAATCTAGGTCATTCAGTCACAGTTATAAGCTATATTAGAAATATAGTAATCTTTGACCTTCAGCCTACCTAGAAGAGTCTTTTTTCAAAGGTGGAGCGGTGACCTACTTCTTCGCTGCAATAACTGAGTAGCTAGAGAACACTGGAAAAAGGAAATTTAGGTTGTAACTCTTCTTGAACAGGTGAGAAGGTTTAACTCATAGCACTTAGATCTCAGGAGAGTGACGTAATCATCTAATATCATGAGATATTTGAAAAATAGAGTAAGTGCAGCATCCCCTCTGTTGACAATGGGATGGACATGGAACAAGTAAAAGAAGACCATATTCCCATGGGAAGAAAAAGATTCAAGTCCTGATCTTGGTCCTTGAAATATTTTCTCTACTATGATTTTCAAATAAAGTAGAAATTGTGTGCTTCAGATCTCAGTTTAAGATGTCTGCATTTATCTGCCCTCATATAGGTGTCCATGAACAATCTAGATAAGAAAACTTTCCCTAAAGCTGTTGGAATTGTAGTCAGCACAGTCAGCAGGACCCCTGGCACAGCTGGTAAAATGCCTACTCTAAAATGAAGCAAATCACTCCCCAGGGTTATGTGGTCCAAGCTCTCTGTACATCTGATACCTTAATGTGTAAACTGGCTGCTTCACGTTCCCCTGAGGCTCCTGGGAGCAGGAAACTTCCCTGCCCCAGGTTCAAGAGCCCTGTGGCTACTTGGAGGTTCCTTCCAGCCCTCCCTCTTTATGTCCTATGTTTCTCATGCACCAAACTCCTCCGCAGTAATGCTTTGGGGGAAAGCAAACATGGGGCCCTCAGGCAGGTAAAAAGCCAATTTTGTTGCTAGGAAAAGTGGGAACTGCACATAGGAATCTGCTCAGGCTGAGGAAGATCTCGACTCCAAGACTCACAGTTCCAAGGTAATAGCTAATTGCTAAATAAAGGATGGGGTTTGACTTCTCCTTTAGTCAATAAGCAGATACACCAGGGGTGTGTACCATAATGAGGAGGTTTGGTGCATAGATAACAACTCAGTCTTGGAAGCTGGCCAGGATGCCAGCATTGATCTGCCTAAACCTGATGTACAGTAAAACTTGGAAAGAAAATGTCTCTTTTTTGCATTTCTTTTTCCTTTTTCTTTTTCAATCTCGCAGTCTATACTGCAAAATAAGTGTCCATTTACCAAATTGTTTATCATGGAAGTCAGGTGCTTGCACTGTAACTTAGACAAGATTTGGGAGAGCTCCTCTATCCTACAATATACAGAGTTAGAAGACATGGGTTATAAATGGAAAAATTTTTGTGCATTTTTTTCTGGAAAGCAGATATACACATAAATACATACCTACATCTATATGAAAGTAATTATCTTTTCAGAAAAGTACACTGAAGATCCAGCTTCTTTCTTTGTTTTACATTAAAAACAACAACAACAACAAAAACAACAACAAAAAGCATCAAAATAATTATGTGGAAGAATAGTTCATATTTATTTTGGTAGGTGTTTCAGCATCCAAAGGCTGCAATCATGCCTTACTTAGACTGCAGCTGTGATGGGGTACCTCTGCAACAAGCCAGGTACCTGGCAATCTGGAAGTGGTGTCAATAGAATGAAAGGACCAGAGATCTTGGCGTATAACTAACAGGGAAAAAAAAAACCAAAACAAAACCAAACCCCAAAGAAAACTATCAAGAATTATTTCAGCGTTGGAATTGAACTTTTGAAGATGAATGCCAATGAAAACATCAGCGTGAAAGATTTTTTTAAGCATTTCTAGAAGATTAGAAGCAGAAGGATTTGATGTGCCTGTAAGGATAATAAAGCAATGCCTTATTCCAGCAGCGTTTAGGAAATACTGTTCCTGTGCTTCATGCTGGTGAAAGGCATATACAATTTGCCCTACTTCCTATACCTACTTTAAAGTCATTCTTTCAAAGTGTTTTTTGAATTCAGTAGAATTTCTTATATCACTGCCTTGTCAAAGAGAAATCATAGATGAAAATGCTGCTTTTTCAGACTAGGCAATGCGTAGAACTAACTCTTCAAGCAGTGTAAATCCCAAGAACTGTGTCCTCCATGCCTGAGACTCGGTCATTTTAAAATTAATAGTGTTTTGTTGTTGCATTTACTCTTCATGTAACTTCTATATATGCTCTTTCCTGAGTATTTACAGTCTCACTTCAGATAAGGATGCCTACACCTTACCATATCTTTATGTTATGCCTACAAGGTATCAGTCAGACAATTTAGGGCAAGTAACCCAGCCCACAGAGAGGCAATATACAGGCAGATAAAAAATTGAAAAATCAAGTGAGTTTATTACAAAGCAGAAGCTTTTCTCTTCAGAGAACCAACAGAGCTGAACTCCCATAGCTTTGTGTTCCTGGATTTTCTGTTGTCTAGGGAGGTGAGAAATGTAGAAAAGATCTTTCTTTGATGAAGTCCTTCTTAATGCATCTGTTCTATGTATGTTTTCTGGCTTAACATTGCAGCTTATTTCTCTCAGTTAAGATCAATAAAAGAATCTATCTATTTTTCATTAAACTTATTGTTTTTGAACTTTCAACCTTCCGTCAACATTTCTTCAATCTGAACAATGATTTTAAAAATTATTAATGGGGACACGTCGGTGAGTAGACATGTATGCTCATGCACAGAGGAAACCAAATGAATTTACTGTAAGAATTAGGATGTTAAAAGACATAAAATCTACAAAAGAATTGTTTAAATGAAAAAAACAAATGTACAACAACAATTAAAAAACACCCCAAAAAACAACCAACCACAATACAATGCACAGAAATCCTAGGAGACAAGAAAGAAGAAAGCAGTAATTCTAATGGAAGGCTATGCATGGCAAGCCACAGCAAAATTCCCATAAGGATGCCAATGTTAAACCAGCATAGTTTAAGGCAGTGTAGAAAAACATGCACAAACCAAACAACTTCCCTCCAATATCTAAAGGCCTCTTCAAGACTTAAAAACCTACAAAGTTTTGCTTTCATAGTCTTATGAAAATAAAGATAAAAACAACATTTTACTAATATTAGGGATAGAAAAATGTGACAACATAGTAAGGAAAACTCAATGATATTAAAAAATAAGAGTGAGAAAGAAGAAAAGTTAAATAAATTCTGTAGACAGTAGAGAACAGTGACAGAGGTATGCCAATAATATATTCGTCAAAGTGAAATACAGGTAGACAAGGAGGAACAAGACCTTTTTATGCTTCATAAGCAGCATTAATTAGATTAAAAGCAAAGGGATGTGTAATTTGAATGTTCATATGCAATTCTGAAGAGTAAATTCTAGTGGGCTACACAATAATCTCCTCTGAGAGAATGAGTTTAATATTCAGGTGGTTTAGAAAGATCCTCTCCAAAATTACTAAGATTTTAGTGCAGGAATAAGATAATCTGAAAGTGATTCCACCAAATGAATAAGCTTCTTAAAGAAGGCCAAGTGCCTGAAAATACACCATAGGGAACAGCACTGCAATCTAATATAGTAAAGGATAGATGGGAATGGTAAAGACTATTTTCCAGCAATCATTTCTACACTACAGTATTAGTAAAAGTTTAATGTTTCAAGTACAGTAAGATTCATGGATAAAAGCTTCTTTAACTGAAGGACTTAGTTTAATTGAACTTTTGCCTAAATATTGTTGAACATTTGTTCCTAGTTTTCAGCAGTAAAGCTGAAAGGTGGACTTCAAATGATTTGTAATTAAATCTAAATCTTAGTGTACCTGATATAGTTCAGAAAGTTCCTAGGGTAAAAATGGTGTTAAACAACTTTTCCCCATACAAATATCTCAGAGGTGGTTTTGTGCCTTCTTATTCCACATGGCTGCATTACTTTATAGAGTCACAGTCAGATCCTTGCCCTGGTTTTAGGTGGGAAAGCTGTGAGCTGTGGACAGCAGCCTGCCCATAGGGAGCAGAGGGATGACACTGCTCCTGTTGGTGAAAGCTTTCTGAAGATATAAAGTCGATATCGCTAAACCCAAATCTCTCTTCTTATAATAACCTCTGGAGGAAATGTGCTGCAGAGAGAAGGAAGCTTTTACCAGAGTTTTTGGTGTTTGATGAGTTCCAGGAAATTTAGAACCAACCTGCAAACTCAGGAACAACTTTGAGTTCTTCAGCATCATGTTGGAGCCGTGTATAACACTCATCTCTGGATTCAGGACCCAAAGCCAGGTCCTGTGCAATATTCTGAAGTGCGTGCTATAAAATGGACGCAGTCAAGAAACATGTTCTTGATATTTCTCTAGCATTTTATCTATATTATCTTGGAAAATTCCTAATTGATAAAATTAGAGAGTAATATATTTTTGCTTTATAAAGGTGATGTAAATGTGATGTGCTTGTGATAATGAGCACTGTAAAATGTTTATATTAAAATGACTGAAACAGTCATATATTTTCACAAATCAGTGTTGGGCCTTGGTATTTTATATAAGATCTGCATAAAATCAAAAGCAATATACTCTCAATATTATACCAGCTGCTGTCTCTGAGATGTCATGTTGTTTGCTTATCATAAATTGGAAAGTAATAAGTAAGACATATTCTATTTAGTATATCCACTCCCTTCAGCAGAGGCTCAGATCAGCAAAACCCCAAGAAACATAAAAACCCAAGCAAACAAACAAAAAAACCCCAATCCCATCAAAAATACTTCTTTTTTTTCTCATCAGATGTAATTTCCAAAATCATGTACTTGACTGTCTGCATGTGATTCTAGATGAGACTAGTTACCACAACTGCAGCTATTATGCATATGAACAGCCTGTTTTTGTCAGATCATTGGTGTAAGAAGCCCTACAACAAAAGGCCCCCTTTTGTCTAATTAGTAGCAAAAGACCCAATTAGGAGGATGTTTCCCAGGATTATATCACTAAGTGGTAATGATACAGGTACATAGTAACATGTTACTGAAATCAAATGGGAAAGTGAATAATTGTAACTTTAAAAAGATGACTTAGAAAAAAGATTTTGGAAGGCTGATGAGTCTTTCGGTCAGAGAAGTAGCCTGTCTCTTGCACCATTAAAATGTTTGGCTAAGAAATACAAAACTCTACAAAGCACAGGTATTGCTTTACAAGGAGGAAATGAAATTGCAGTCTTCAAAAGGCTACAACAAGTGATTGCAAATTGTCTTTTTTAAGTGTAAAACAATTTTCTAATTAATTTACAAAGTAATAAATTAATACTCAATACTTAGATTTGTGCTTTGAAACTCAGCCACTGAATGTCCTAAACAGTAAATAAGTAACTGTTGTACATTCTTAGGTAACTCCTTGTAGAGTTATCTTTGCCCTGCCAAATTGAACATCATATCTCTGATGATGATTAGGTGGAAAATGCATTGTCCAAGTGCTGAGTTCTGCTTGCTAAAAAAATTAAGGAAATCAGTAAGCTGCTGCTGCAATTGTAGTCTAATCATTGGTTTCCTACAGTAAATGACAAATCTGTTTTCCTGCAAGTGGCAGCAGCAGTGGCTTGCTTTCTTCCTTTGTGCTTCCACAAGTTTTAATTGTTCACATGTTCTGACAATAGTAAGAACTCCACACTACTCAATTTGGATTGAAGAGTTAAGGATGATATCACATTTTTATAGTGACACAGGTTAAAATTAACAAAGTATGCACTTGCTGCACCAGAAATTTATGTCTGGGCTGTGTTTATCGAAACAGAATATTTGTTTTAAACAGGTATTTACTACTCAGAAAAGAGCATGAAAGAGATGAATATTTCAATCTGTAAATTCCAACATGGAATCAGACAACTCCGAATGACATTAGCAAATCATGTCTCCAGAGAACTTCTGGTTGTTACCATGTTACACATCCATGGCCACCCCACATCGTAAGAGATAAATTTCTTCCAGCTTAAGTTGCAAGTGGATGGTTCTTACACCATTTATAATGGTGGATCAGACTCTTTATAACATGTCAAACACAACAATCACACAAACAGTGAGAGCTTTGAGCATAATGCTTTATGTTCTCATGGAAAACAGTCAAGAAGCAGAAATTCCTCCAACAACATGGTGTGGACATTGTCTTTTCTCACTGGTGCTGTCTTGGTTTGAATATTAAGCAGGCAGGAGAGGAGGGCTGCAACCAACACACAATTTATCTCCTGAACAAAAATTAGTTGGGTGGTATGTTGTGGCCTGTGACCACGTGGGATTATATTTGCACATTTCCAGTGCTTGTTTATATCTATGTTTCAGTGGTCTGTGTCCAAAGAACACTGAACAAGACAGACTGATGCCAACATGTATTTACAATGAAGTCTTAGAATAATGCAGTTTCCTGCCTTTATGCAGCCAGACCTAAATGTCCTCTAAATTTCTCTCTTTTAAGTAATGACATTTAACCTGTCTATATTGTAAAAGACCTGTATATTGCATAAGAATTGTATACGAATTGAAAGTATCTGGAAAGCTGACTAAGAGAAAACTAACAAGGAGTTTAACAGAATTAAAGCTAAAACCCAGAAATTTCTTTGACAAGGTGCAGCTAAGGAATATCACTCTGATTTCCAAATCAAGGGAGTTATTTTGTGTGGGAGAGGAGGCAGCATGAACTGGAATCTGCCTGTCTGCTAGCCAGTCCCTCCCTAATAACTTCTGACTGTGCTACTAATTGCAACCAAATTGCACAGAGAGACAGTTCTCTCGAGCATCTTAAGTTCCTTCATGTTTCAGTGACCAATACCATAGAAAGCTTTAATCAGATATATCTCTGTTGGAGTCTACAGAATCAAATCTCAGATCTGTAAATGAACAGGACATTTTTGTTCAATTACATAGAAACCGAAATATTTTCTGGACTATACAACCAAATTATACAGCAGAAATTAATTTGATATGAATCAAAATTCTGTAGGAAAGTAAAATAATTCTAAAACTTTTTTTTTTTTTTTTTGTATTTTTGAGTCTCTTTCCTCTGTTCATGATAATGTGACAGTGTAAGCCTGCTGATAGCATGAAACTTGCTGTCATTACTTGCTCCTTTTAAAACAATTTGTGGTGGAATCATGTTTGCACCTAGCTATTGCAATACACTACTTGCTAGATTTTGTCACCAAAGAAGCAAGGATCAGAGAACAAGAAGAAATGTCAAACAATAATTTTTGTCCTTTTCATTCCTCCACCACTAAAATATCATTTCAACTCAAATGAGAATTTTTAGTGGAATTTTGCCAGTTTTGATGAAAGTTCACTAGGAAGATTGATCAAGATAGAAAATTCATACTGATGGGACTATTAACCTAGGAGCCTATGCAGATAATGTTTTATGCTAAATGCACATTCAAACACTTGTTCTTACCTATTGGCTATCCTCAGGCTGATTCATTAAATGCATTGAAAAGACTCAGTTCTGCCTCTTGCAGAAAAAAATACACTCCGAATTTTTACATTATTTATGAGATAGAGTTGTTCCTTTTTTTGTCCAGCTCTAATAATGACTCTGGCTTTAGGAAAAATTATTTGCTATGAAGCTGCCATATGATGCTGCAGACTGACAATGCGGTATATAAATGGCCTTGAAAAAAAATGTAGCTTAAAGTAAATCACCTTCTTTTTGAGCCCTTTAAAATTCTACAAAGAAATTTTAGCTGAGGCATTGCAAGCAGCCTAAATCCACTCTTCATAGGAGCTCATGGTTCAAAGGACACTTTCATGTTTTTATATTAATCACTTAGAATTTTTTGTGTGCGAAAACTTGTGTAAAGATTTTCATTTTTTAAAGAGAGCCTTTCCAAGATTTCTGGGAGACTGCATAAGCAACATACCTAGTCATCAGAACAATCCCATAAAATGAATAAACTTTGACATACAAGAGTCTGCCACATCTTGAAAGTGTTTATCTTTTGAGAATGATTTGTTGAAGATTTTTTCTTATATGAATTTTTTTTCCATCAAAGAAAGTGTCAAATTTTACTATTAGACAAACTTGTGCAGCCCTCACAAAATAAAAATGAAGGTGTTTTGGAAGATGAAGCTTTAGTTCTGCATGTTTACATTAGTCTGAAACCTGAGTTGAGGAGAAAAATTTGCTGAAACTCCAGTTAGAATCGAAAAAAAAAGACCTACAGGCCCAAGAAGCCTGTATTTACTAAATAAGTGTTCCCAAATCACTATTCATCTACTTTAAAATCTATATAGAAACACTAGGACAGAACACATCTAACAAACAGAAAACTGCACTTACTTGCAATAGATAACCTGAGACAAAAATGCTCAGTACAAGTGTTATTCTTACAAAAATCAAGAAGCACCTATTTCATGAAGATGTGCGTTTTGCAAATGACTCTTGGAGGTTTTAAGCCTTGTTGAAACCCTGTCTTACCATGCTAGATCATGTCAATATCCTTGAGCCCCTGAGCCTATTTTTCACATTGAGTGAGCATAATAGTCCACTTGGACTTCCTAATAGTCTACAGGAGAGCTTGCCTTCACAGGGTCACAACTCTATTTATCTAAGATATTTTCCAGAACCTCAACTTAATAAAGATCAGGCACTGCATAAGGTCAGTGTGTACTGAGAGCAAAAGGAGAGCACACCTGGGAAGTGCCTGGTTCCTTACGCTCAGTGATTTTATTGTATAAAGCTGTTATACTTTATATTTTCATTTTCCTTTGTACTGTGAGGCTCCTGGAGTGCTAAAGAAAAGTGCTTGAAGATACCAGCATTGTTATAGAATTATACAATTGTTAAGGTTGGAAACGATCTCTAAGATCATGAAGACCTCTAAGATTATCTACTTACTTGCAAAGAAAACAATCCAGAAAACAGTTCTATAAATACATGATTTTCTTTATATTACTTTTATTAATTCAGACTCACAGATTAAAAATTTATTGCACGTTAAGACACCTAAAGCAATACTTTCAATTCTTCTGTCATGGAACATTCTGGCCATTTCAGACTTTTGGCTTCCATGGTGCTTTAATACAAGTACTACATCTCTCTCTTCACAAATGTGACTGTTCATCCAAGTGACCCCCATAAATATTACTTGCTTCAGGATATATCTAGAAAATGTCACACAGTACCTTGCCCCAAAATAAAATTATTTGCTAGTCATTTAAAGTTTTCTTAAACAATATAAGCATCTAATAATAAGTAGAATATCAAAGAATAAACTAATAAACCATGAATTAATAAACATCTAAGCATAGATTTCATATTCAATCTAGAAGTCTGGCAGAGCTCCTTTGCTATATTAGTTACAGAGAGAACCAATGATTTAAACCAGTCCTGATCAATTAGGGGCAGATATTAGGTAATTCTATGCTTTTTTTCTCATGACAATATAGTGTTGCTAGGCCTGTGGCAGCTCTTTTCCCACCTATAATTTTTATATGGGCAGAAGTGACAATTTCTGGTATTTTTCAAGGAAACTCCTGCGTAACAGAACAGCCTAGTCAGGGCGGGGCTATAAATCCTTGGGCAGTGGATCATGTGAGTTCAGGAAAGCTCTGCTGGACTTTCAGGGGCAGGAAGACACCAGGACAAGAAGCTGCCTATGCTCCATTGGCTGCTCAGATATTTACACAGTGCCTGTGAAACAAAATTGCCAGTCTGGGTGTGTTGGAATCATTGCACGTCACTGCGTAGCTAATGTGCCTGATGCATATGGAAAACATTTGGATGCACAGAACAAACACAGGCTTCTCATAAAGCAATGCCCAGTGTGTTAGATGAACCCAAATGTGAGATATGATGCTTTGTGTGTGCACAGCTATCTCTAGCCAAGAAATTCTGACATAAATATTCCAACCCCTTGTGTATACCAAATAAATGGCAGTCATGGTCAGTAAATTTGACACACATTGATGCATAGTATGGCTTCTGCTAAAGCAAGTAGTCTTTCTATATTTTTCTTTTTTCCTTTTTATATCCTTTATTTTTCTTCTGCACCTAGAGCACTTTATCTTATTTGGATTCTTACAGTTTTACTTTTGTATGAAATTTCAGTAAGAAATGTTTACTCAACTCATAAAAAGAAGGCTTGGAATTCTGAGGTGTTATTTGATAATATTAAAAACCAATGTGAGATTAATAACTAAACCAAAGATTTTCTTAAGACAAACAATGAGAATGCAGAAAAGAAAACGGTACTCTATACAAAAGGATGACTTAAAGTCAGTTGAAAAAATCCCCATAACAATTTCCTCTAAATGGAAGAAAATTCTCCAGCTCCCTGTACCGACTCTTACAAGTTTAGGAGAATAAACTAGTTGCAAGATGAGGGTCAAAGATATAATAAGGATTCAAATATCACAGAGATGTTCAAAAGGTCAAGAGTTGAAAATCAATGTAGCACTGAGTTTAAAGTAATTTTTTTGTTCTATTTGTCTATGTCAGGAAAACACTATTAGATTCTAACATGATGGTCTTCAAAAGAATAAAAAAACCCCAAAATCAATCAAACAAACAAACAAACAAACAAACAAAAGCCACCAAAATAAAAAAAAATCCCCTATGAAGTAGCTAGCATAACACATTTAACTCTGATATAATTAAGTTTCTTTCCACTAGGAAATCAACTAGAGGTTTGAATCAAAAATCTCTTCAAGAAATTTCCACAAGGCTCTGGCTATCTACTGTGACTATCAAGGGACAGTTTCCTCTATGGGTTAAAGGACTGAAATCTGGTTTATGGAATTCGGACATTATCCTAAACTTCAATCTGCTTTAGTCTTTCATCTCTGCTAGAAAAAAAAAATCTTTAAAATAAAAAAGAAAAACACAAACCAGAGTCAGTTTTTGAACCACACCTCACTGTAGATTGGAAACAAATAGCAGGCATGAAATAAGACTTGTGCTCAGTTGTGCATGAAGACAGTATGGCTCAGATCAGAATCTTCCTAACTGTACAATTGAATCCTGAAACTGCCCCCCATTTGCTATAACATTTTCCCAAAGCAAACACACTAAGACTAAAAATGTTTTCAGTGTTCAGTGACTTTTATAGATTTTTTCTGGTTTCACCCTCATTTAAGGCAGCATCCTTTTCTAAATAACTGACTTAGTAATATCAACAACGTCTTTGAGCAGGTTTTAGTGTATTTAGGAGATATCCAGAGCATGAATAGCTTGCTCTTTAAGCCAGAAAACTGGTTCATACCTATCTATATATGATATGGAGGTTCAGGACCAATGTGCATGAATAAAATGGACAGAATTATGGGATACAAACTCCTCTGAGCTTTGGCAGCTGCATTTGATGCCAGCAAAAATGCAACCTTATGTTCAGGGTTAGCAAAAGCATGTTTTGGGAATGTGATCAGGGACAAGCCAATATGTGGGGTCCCTATGGTCCTAGCTACTTCTGTGAACAGGAGATGGAATTTGTGAGTAACCTGTAGAAGGAAAGGACTTTTTCATCAGAGAGGCTACTAACTTCCAGGATTCATGATGAGTCAATGGATCCAAACTACTTTGAAGATTATAGGTCAGGAGGGAGTAGAAAGAGAAGGTTTTAAACCAAAAAAACCAAAAAAAAAAAAAAAAAAAAAGAAAGTACAGATCTCTAGCTAGTTGTTTTCTGGCTAGAATTATATTGTGCTTTTTTTTTCTCTATTTGAATTTCTCTGTTTTCATTCAGGGGACAGTCTCTCACAAGATTTTTGGCTTTATTATGATGGGACTAACTGTTTTGGAAAACAGGAGGTCCATAAGGGTGTTACTGCCCTTCTCAGGGCAGCTAAAACTTCACACTTTGAGCCACCTATCCATCCTGTGTCAGCTCTAAAAAAGGAGAGGAACATAATGGATAAGCATGCTATCGGATAGATTGGGGTTTCTGGGAAAACATACATTTTGAAATACCTGGCTCAATGACAGTATTTCTAAGAATTCCATATGTATATAAAACCTCACTTCTCAGCCCAACAAAGCATTTCTACAGTGAAAACAGGGAGGCCTGACATTAGAAATGGGAACAAAATACTCCAAAATGAGACTATGGGATGGAATTTCCGCTGGAGCCTTTTGTCATTTATTTTGCATGGTCTAAATTAACCAATTAAACGTTTCAGAAATAAAATTATTTGGCCTGTAAATTGTGCAGAATAAAATGTTTGAATAGCTGGGTTCTATAAATCAACCTATGTAATATAAGACACTAGTCCTGTTTTTACCTACCCTTTCAAAGGATTAACAAGGAACTGGCGAGAAGAACAGTAATGTTGATATGAGCTTCCAGCTGGGATTGATTACAGGCTACAGACTAATGCAGTAATGTTTTGTGCTAGCACAACAGTTTAACTGGGGAGTGCTCACAATACATATCCCCCACCTTCTGCCTCATAAGTGCTGATATAAAGAAACCAGCTAATTTTGTTGTGATTCTGACCTTTGGTCTATTAAATCCCAAAATTAATTATCTAGCATGCACGTGACCTTCTACTGCTTAAATTAGGGTATATTTGTAAAACATATCTCATGTAAATAGCTTGTTTCTAGGCAAGTCTTTTTCCCAGCCCCCTTCCTTATCCAAGCCTGCAGTGGAGCGTGAAGTGGACAGTATGGGCATAGAGAGATTGTAGGTGTTATTTCCTTACCAGTACTAAAACAGTCAAAATAATACCGTGGAATTTAAAATCAAGAATTGCAGGAAGTAATGAGGCTACGCTTCCTACAGATTGCCCAAAGTAAACAGAGAAAATTAAATAAAAGGTAATATCAGAAATACAATTAACGGTTTGCTCAGTGGGCTGAAATATTTGACAGTGGTTTTCATAATGAGAAATTCCTGGGATGGAATCACAAGGCAGGAATTGTGTTGTAAGATGTGTCAACAAAAATGACAGTCTAGGACAACTGATTTTGTTCTTGTCTAGTTATTAATATTTCTGGATGTATTTTTTTATAGATATTTTCAAGTAGCTGAGCCTGAAATTATTTGTTTCTGAATAGTTTGGATTTGGAGGAATTTCATGCTGTCCAGAAAATCACAGAATATGCAGAATTTACATGAAAGTGCCAAAACAAAATTTGGCATATAAGCAACAAAGTGCTTTTCACTATCACCACCAAATGCACTGTGGAAATTAAAGGTCACTTTAGGGTCAACACTGATCTGAAGTCTTGGATCACTGTGACTGAGTCTAGACCTAATAGCAGCAAAAATGAAATGCAACCTTTTCGCCTGGAACTTAAGGTAGATACAGAGTGCAGAAAAGGGTTGAAATCCATATGGAAAAAAAAATACAAAAAAGCGTAATACTTCATGTTGATTGCCTTTTGGATGTAAAATCCATTATTTTACTCTTAAAATTTCTCAAAAGAAAGTGCCCATGGATTCCAGTTTTATCAATCCTGCCCACATATGTTAAATAAGTTTAAGGACACATGTGGAATCAGGGTACTCAGGCAATAAGGATGGCTGAGCCCTGGATTTATCTTTTCTTGAAGGGGCTGGAGCAGACCTGAGATATTCAGAGATTTCTGGGGATGTGCAGAGGTAGAATTGCAATGCAAAGTGAAATACAGAAGCAGAAAACTGGAGTTAGACTATGGGTTGGACATTTTGGTCTTGGCCGTTTCATTTCTGTTAAAGGGCTGCCTCACATAACTGAATCCACAGGATGCAATCCTACCTAAATAGAGCCACGAGCAGTGCTACAGAGACGTTCTAACAATCAACTTTTTCCAGTCCATTTTCCAGACTTCAGCATTTACAACAGATAACCATTAAAACTTTTTTGTGCAAACATGCAAGTTTGAATCTTTTGTGGAGGAGACCAAATGTTAGTTATTAATACCTCACAAACTTCATGCATGACTTAGATGTGATTGTAGGATTTTTCTGCATATTGTCTATCAATAAAAGTGTGTTTACCCAGAAAAGTTTTATTTGCCAAGCTATTCATGAAGGCTGACTTGAAATAGAAGAAGCAGCTGAGAAGAACAATTGTATGCAGATTTCTATACCACCTTCAAGAAATGTGAGGACCATCATCCTGTACAGAGATCCATTTACAGTGACTGCAGTGACACAGTGCTCTTAACTGAATTTCTTAAGGCGCATTTCAGACCAAAAGGATTTTGAACATACTAGTTTTGAAATATTGTATATATGGGAACCTTTTTATCACAACTTGACCAAGCTCTGATATTGAACATTTATCAGCATATGTGTTCGTAACTTTTACAAATATGATTCTGCACAAATGGAAAAGACTGGTGTTCTCTTTGATAAAGGTAAAAGAAAATTGAATGGATAAATGTAGCCTTTATAACTAATAATGAGTACTCGAGAACACATGTTGGTTCACATGATTAGGTGCAGTTCTTCAGCTGAGACATTTTAAAACTGGACAAAATCACTTGATACCTATTCTGACTTTCTACATGAAACACATTTTAGGAACTTTTGAATTAATTCTTGATTCAATTCTGATAGCTGATACTGCACTGGAGACTATATTTTAAGGGGGAAAGGCAAGACAAAGCCTTATAGGAAGGGGACCATGACTTGTGATAAATTTTTTAGCTGAATGTTCTTCTCATCATCATGCAGGACATGACCAGACAGAAAGAGCTGCTTCTCTCTCCTCATTGCCTAACACAAGCTAATGCACTAGGACAGTATTGGTTAGGGCCTCAACTAGCTTCCAGAATGCTAGAATACCAAACATACTCTAGCTTGCTTTTCAAATGAAATTAAGGGTTGATAATGGTATTTTCTCTTTTTTTGTCTTTCTTTCTCTGAAAGAGCTGTTTCCTCCTTCACTTTCTGTAAATGAAGGAGCCTGTTATTCAGTTTCAACCAGAATTGTCATGGATCCAGCCCAACAGATGAGGAGGGGATTTAGGAGAAGGGGAAAGAAGAAATTTGCTGGGATGCCCAAAAGAAGCCTGTAGCAAATCAGGCTTCACTAGTTGTTCTTCCCACAGAAAAGGTTTTTTTGTTTTTTTCTGAAGTGGTCTGTGGCCTCCCCTATCCTTGAATCATATCTACATACTTGTCTGACAATAAGTGCTTTCTGTTTACTACAGCATCAGAGCCAAGATAGTTAAGGACAAGAAAATTGGATTCTATTCTTCCTTATGAGTCACTAGTAAAAATGCCAGCTATGTGACTGTACAATTTTTATTATCAAAGATAATATAAGAGAAAGAAAACAACCACATTTTCACATTCCAGGCTATGTATGCACTTCTGGGAGCTGGAAAGTTTCTCTCCAGGGCCATAAACTGAACACATTTGTACATATGGGATACAAATGGAATAAAATCCTCAGTGTCTTTTCTTTCCCTGCCACTTGAAAATGCATGAAGTAGAACATTTAGCTATGCATATTAATGGCTGGACTGATCAGTCCTTTGGTGCTGTATAATAGTGCAATAATAGTCTACCTTAATAGCAACATGAAATGAGGAATATTGAAATAAGGGGGCTAGATGCCAGGTTAATATCAAGAGACTTCACAGTACTACTGCCACATGGCTTGGTCGACCACTGCAGACATTGAGTTTTGCTGGCAGGAGCATAGCAAAACTGGGCAGTAAGATGGGACATTCCAGAGCTGAGTCTGTTACTCTCTGAATGAATCATTACTTACAACTGGAAAGCTGTTGGAGAATAACTTAGCATCCATAGCTCATTAAAAGCATCTTCAAAGTGAATATTAATTGCATCTTGGAAAATATCAGGTTTTCAACAGTTGGAATGACAAAGTAGGCTAATTCGGTGGGGAGACTTATCTTGCCCATCAGCAACCAGCCTTCCGCTTCTGTTCCTTTGGACATCTCTTGCTTTACTTTCTTGTTGTTGCCAAGAAAACACTTCCATATTGCTGTACATACTGTACTGGACACTGCATAGCCATGTGCTGTTTACAGAATAAAAAAAACCAGCCAATATCAAAGTAATTTTCCATACCTCTTGATTTTCTTGAAATAATTTGAAAGTTAGATATTTGTTCAGTTGTTGAGTTTGGGTTGGCAGTACAGGAATTAGAGCTCTGCTGTGACAAATTGGGGACTATGTGACATTTCTTAAACAGGAGTTCAGACTAAATGATAAGACCAGATCCTTCTGGCCTTAAAAATACGTCATTCTATTTTAATAACATTTATTAACCTCTGCTACATTATACTGTGATATTCTGATCATGGGACTTTGCTTCTATTTCATCCCTGTACAATTATCCAGTGTGACAATGGAGAACAAAGAGACTTGTAGAAAAAAAATATGCTGTGGAATGATATTTACTATTTTGGGAAAAAACTGCCTCAGAGGAGAATATCATGAGGTAGCCACAATTCCTGTGGTTTGCAGCTTAGATGGGATCATGTCTAGGCTGGCAACAAAATGCAGGGCAGAGACTGCTGAAATTTTATTTTGTAGGCTCCCAGAGTAGAGACTTTGAAATTTCTTCAATGTTTTTGATTCATTTTATGATTAATAAAATATAGGGTAATGTAAGCATTTGACTGCATATTCCTTTCACAGCCTCTCCTTCCCTCCTCTTCTTTATGACAAACTGTTAGGACATCCTTTGTCTAACCTTTTTTCATACAAACCAACACAGCCACAAAGACAAAAACCACAGATTCATTACTAGTTTATAGCAAATGTAGATTTGTTTTTTATTAGTACTTTTATTTCACAGATCCAGAGAAGAAAAAAAAAAAAAAAAAAAAAAGAAGAAGAATGAAAGGGAAAAATGCTCTTTTCCTAACTGGAGACAACAGTGTTACTGCTTCCACCCGGGTCCTATTTCTACTGTACAGTCTGGATCCATCCTTGGTGGTAAAACTGCTCTGCTCCATTCCAGACCTGTCCTGTGTGAGGAAGTGTAACTGTGAAGAGTCCACTAGGAAACTGTAGTATTTCTAGAGATTTCTGGCCACCAAAAAGGTAAAAATACCAACTAAAAAGGCCATGATCCAGTCTTGTGAAGGCCCCCTGAAGTTCCAGAGTCCCTTGTCAAGAAAGAGGTATTATGAAGGTACTAGCTGATGGAGTAACAAGTTCTAATTTGCTAATTTTCAAGGGATGGTGTGAAACACTTTCACCCCAGCACCTAACCCTTTTTAGTTAACAGGAGGCATATATTCCACCTAAAATAGGATGGCGTGTATCCTTTCTCATACTAGCAAACACAAATTCCTTACAGTTTATTTCAGACAGCATTCTCAAGGATTCTTCTTTCAGCCTTCAGGTCACCTACATAAGTACTTTTAAGAAACAACGGTATTAAAGAGTCCCAAGCCTTAAATAGCTGTGGTTTGTTTGGTTTTATTAAACAATCTGACTAAGATAATATACAACTATTCCATTGTCCTAAATTGCTATGGAAAGATGATCATTTTCAAGTGGAAATTTTCAAAGAAATTTCCAAAGAAATATATGCATTTCATATGTATTAGCATTTCTCTAATTTTCCTTTATAAGACTGTTGAAAGTGCTTTATAATTGCTCTTTGACTACACCTTAGTTCAGCAGCATCAGCATACCTGAAAATCCACAAATTCTAGGGAATACAGAAATGAGGAGTTTGATGCAGTTTGCCTCTTGACAGCCTGTCTGCTACCAAGGCACTTCTTTCCTCCTGAGCCAAGGAGCCAACCTGGACTCAAAGCTTTCACCACTGTTCAGACAGAGAAAATGTGTCAGAGGCAAAGAGTAGCGTTTTCCACAAATTACTTACACAGCCTAGGAGAGATCCACCTCCTCAGGCAGAAGCAGGACAGCTGGGGACAATTAAGATCAGCTCCTGCCCCAGGCATCAGCACCTCCCTGGGGGTGGGAACATGAGTCCTTGGGTGCACAGGGCTTGGTGGAAAAGCCCAGATGCTACAGGGTTGGGCTGCAGTGAACAGGAGATCAGCCCTGCTGTGGCATCCCTGGGGCAGGGACTGACTGGCTCTGGGGGTCTGACATGGCATTTTGGAACGTGGTCAAGTGGGAGACAGTTTGGGGGGGCTGATCTGGGACACTCAGGGCTGTTTGTGTCCTCAGGGCCCTGGAACCCTCTTAGAGAAAGGAGAGACACCACTCTAAAAGCAGCTGCTCAGAAAAAAACAAGGAGTGCAGTCAGTATTTCCAATATATTTAAATCAATGAACAAGGTAATTTGCACCTAAATAGACAGATGTACCCATAATAAACAATAAACTATTACTAAAGACAAATGTATTCCCAATGTGGTTTTGTTCTTGCATTTTAATAACATGAAAATGCAAGTGAGGTGTACAAAAGGAAACTCACTCAAATTTCTTACTGACATGACTTTTCAAAAAATATGGTTGTGGTTGATAACCTATCAGTAAAAGAAATGCTTCTACTCATTGCAGCTGTTTTTGGGGTGGTTTTTTTACAGCAGTTTCTTAACAAGCACAATGCTCATTAAAAAGCAAATCAACAACAATGAAAAACACTCATCAGTCCAAAACAGTAGAAATAGTTTCAAAATCATGGTGCTACATTGAAAATGTGAATTCTTTTGAGATATGTGATGCTGCTGTTTCTCTGAAACTGCACAAGTTCAAAACAAGTTTCACTCAATTTAACTTCCCATTGATCCTTTGGAATTACAGATATTAAACACTTGGTTTCACAACAAACTTAATGAACAATTCTGAGTCTCTTTACGCACAACCACTGGAAATGCAGTGGAAATGCATGGACCAGTTGGAATCAGAGATTACAGCAATGTCCCATTGGTCTGCAATTTTCTGGCAGCTGAGAGTCATTGCCTGGATATATATAATGACTTGTGCTGCAAGTTTTTCTCCTGAGAGTTGAATCTAAATAGGAAAATCCTGGCTTCAGAGGATAAACCTACTGAAATAAATAAATAAATCTATTTCTGCAGAATGTGTAAAGCTGTAAAGAGGAGTTCAGGGGGCATGCATATATGTTAAGACCTTTGGGTAGATTTATGCTCTGAAGAAGAAAAAAGATGATGAAATGGAAGGTTTAAAGAGGTGAGATTGAATGTGTGCACAGTGTGAAAGAGAACACTGAAGGCAGAAGGAGAGGTTCAGGCTTTCTGGAGCAGCATGCTGGTGATTTCTATTAAGCTAGAAATCTCTGTGATCCTTTCCTTGAGTCCATGCCTATACCCAAACAATTGATCCCTTAAGTCAAATGTCTGTGACCACTGCTATGGTCAGAGGACTGTGAGGATCAGGTGGCTGCTCATGGCCTGAGGGGTATGCTCTTTGCTGGATAAAAACTGGATGGCCAAGCCCAAAGAGTGGTGGTGAGTGGTGTAACATTCCATCGGCGTCTGGTCACCAGTGGTGTTCCGCAGAGCTTGGAACTGGAGACAGCCCTGTTTAAAACCTTTATCAATGATCTGGACAAGGGGATCAAGGGCATCCTCAATCAGCTTGCAGGTGACCAAAGTTGGGCGTGAGTGTTGATTTGCTGAAGGGTATGAAGGCTCTGCAGAGGGTCCGGGACAGGCTGGATTGATGGGCCAAGGCCAGTGGCGTGAAGTTCAAGACAAACTGCTGGGTCCTTGGGTCACAACAACCCCCTGCAGCACTACAGGCTTGCAGAGTATTGTCTGGAAAGCTGCCTGGTGGAAAAGGGTCTGGGAGTGCTGGTTGAGAGCCAACTGAACATGAGCCAGTGTGTGCCCAGGTGGCCAAGAAGGCCAATGGCATCCTGGCATGTATCAGCAATAGTGTGGCCAGCAGGACCAGGGCAGTGATTGTCCCTCTGCACTCAGCACTGGTGAGGCCACACTTTGAGTCCTGTGTCCAGTTCTGGGCCCCTCACTGCAAGAAGGAAGTTGAGGGGCTGGAGCATGTCCAGAGTAGAGCAACGGAGCTGGGGCAGGGTCTAAGAGTAAATCCTATGGGGAGTGTCTGAGGGAGCTGGGGTTGTTTAGCCTGGAGAAAAGGAGGCTCAGAGGGGACCTTATCACTCTCTACAACTGCCTGCAAGGACGTGGTAGCTAGATGGGGTTTGGTCTCCTCACCAGGTAACAGGTGACAGGACAAGAGGAAATGAGCTCAATTTCTGCCAGAGGACGCTTAGGTTGGATATTAGGAAACATTTCTTCACAGAAAGGGTGGCCAAACATTGGAACAACTGATGATGGAAGTGCATTAATTACCAGCCCTGGACGTATTTAAAAGATAAGCAGATGTGGCACTTAGGGACATGGTTTAGTGGGGGACTAAACAGCATCAGTTTAACAGTTGGACTTAGCAATCTTAGAGGCTGTTTCCAATCTAAATGATTCTATGATTCCCATTCATGTCTGACATGGAGTGTGAATGAAAGTGAGCTGCAGTTGAGAAGTGATTACAAAAGGTGCTTCCACCCTTCTACAAAATGAGTGCCTGACTGACTCCAGAGCCCAGCTGCAATAAAGCTCTTCCTTTCCTCTGTTTCTCACAGGCAGTACAGGCAGCTCAGAAATGTATTACTAGTAACTGTCGTTTACTGAAAACTTTACTAGGCATGAGAAACTCCTCTCTGTGCCACCTACCTCCCCCAAGGTCATGTCCTTTCAGAGAGAAACATTTAACACACAGGCATCTGATCCTAGATGTGAGAACCTAGTTCTGCAGATGAGGTTGATCATTACACAGGCCAGTCTGTTGAAGAAGATGGTCCAGTTTTGGCATGGATTCATTACACATAGAATATTCATCATAGAAATGGAAATGTCAGCTGAATATCCTGATATGCAGATGTGGTTTTATGATTACACTGCAGGAGGACAACAACAGTGTAAGGCCTGAGCTGTCGAAGCTCTTCTGTGGTCCTGGGTGTGTATGTGGGTTACCTAAATCCCTGCTGATGAAACACTTTCAGATTCTATTGGCAGTATTGGACCTGCCTTGGTTAAACCTTGCTTCCACAGTTTAAACAGGATTTGGGTTCAAGAAGAGAGGAATACTTTGTATTTAGTGCTAATCTTTTTCTATTTAAAAATAAAAACAACAAAAAACCAAAAGGCACCAGTCATATTAGTCTAGTTTAAATTATCTAAACTGCTTTGAAATGGTCTAGTAAAACTGGAAAATTTGAGAGGAACCAAAGAGCAGAAGATCATGATGTAGCAGAAGAACTTATCAGAAAAAGCCACCAAAGCCCTATCTCTGGAGATTTTGAAAGGCAAGTCAGAAAAACAATTTTCAGGAACAGTTCAGGTATATCTGCTCCTGTTTTCAAATAGAGAAAAGTCTAGATAATATCTCAAGGTCTTTTTTACCCCTGTCTTCTATAATTCCAGTAACTGAATAGTATGATGCCTGTTTTGTCTGCTATTGCCTTCAATGTAAGAAAAAATGTCTGCATTGGGGGAAAACACATTACCCCAACTTATTTGACTGATAAAAGTAGGTTTATTTTTGTGAGGTTCCTTGGGTTTCTTTGTGTAATTGTTGTTATTAAGTCACTTGTGTGTCCTGTATGACAATTGTGCGATAAAGGAAATGTTAATATTACACAGTCACTACAGAAGTCCAGATTCTACAGTGAACTATCTGTGGTGAATGTGTAATTTAATAAACCTGCAATGACATCTGTAGTTTCCTTCACTGTAGAGGATGAAGGTTGGTGGCAGAAGATTGTGCTTTCAGAACTCACTGGATGATGAGGAACTAAAATTCATAGATAATTTAAATAAAGATGTGTAGTGATGGTCTAAAAGACTATTTATCCAATTTAAGATAATGCAATTGCACCTAGAATCTTATAGAAAATATAATCCTAAGCATTAGGGACAGACATTTCTAGCATGATGTCATGATATATCCTTAATTTTTACTTCTGGTAAACTTAGCCCAAGACAGGACTAATATTTTTTGGACAGATTTTAATATGCTCATCTGAAATGTCACGGAGCTTTTCTTCAAGAAGTTCTACTTAAATGAGAGGGACAGTTGTGGATTTTGTTACAGCTTGACTGCTATGAATAAAAAAAGGTGGGGTTAAAATAGGCTCAAGGAGCAGCTGATTAGGAGACTATCTTTTTTTTTAAAGAAGAACCAATGATCAGAGAACAGAGTGAGTTAACAGTGATCCCTCCTACCTGCTCAAGCTGAAATGGGACTGAGCTGCATTTTTTTTTCTGAAATAGCAGGTGCACCAACACCAACTAGAGAATACCTAGTATATGTACTGCTTTTCATGTATTTTTGTATAAAGAACAGATTGCCTTTATTGCTCCTGACCTTACATTTCTTTGTCAAACATATCAATCACTCTCCCTAACCTTTAATAGGACAGGCTAAAGTTGTTTACTGCAGCAGTTCCTATTCACCACAAGGACATCACCTCCATTCTGAACCAGGCATATTTGCATACCTACCACTGATTATCCAAAAAAGATTGCTTCTTCCCCTAAAATATTTGTCCATTTTATAAATTTTTTTTTTTTTCCCAAGGAGGTCATTCATTGCCAGTGAGGTTAAATCTAAAAGTCAGCAGTATTTGGCAGAGATTTATGTGGGAATAGATATGAGTCTGTACAGCTCTCAGACTGATTAAATAAAGAATGTCATGGGAGTAGTATGATAGTATATGCATACTCCAGTAAATGAAAGTAATGCATTAGAATGCAGCTTTAGGGTCTAATTTAAAAACATAATTCAGACACAGGCAGAAGCCTTTAAAATATTGGCAGATGTCTTCATACTGTATTTCATATAGAGGACAAAGTGGATTAAAGATAAATGTAATCCAAATAATGGTCCTGTTTCATTTATTTTTTCACTTATGTTTTATTTCTTTTAAAGAAATTCAATTTGTAGAGGATTGTTTTCTGGGTTTTCATATTTTTATGCAGATCCGCTTAAAAATATGAGCGGTGGAAAAAGCCCCATTCATTACAAATTGCTGCTTTTCCTGAGACAGCCTATGGTAAGTCACAGTTTTTACTCAGCCTAGGTGAAATAAATACTGTTGTTAAAAGGAGCATTTCAATAAGCAGGAACTTTGATTCCCCTCTGTCTGTCTGCCGTCCCCTTTCAATCTCATTATATGTCAAGGTGATTAGGCTTAAATGGTTATTCTCACTCAGGATTCTCAACTTTTATTGTAGCCCATTGCTGAAGGACAGACAGGCTATTATTATATCTGCTCCATGTTATATTTTTCCCTAGTGACATTCTATCAGGTTGGTGCTTTCACAAAAATTTTTTCTTCTACCTTCCACACACTACTTTAGAAGTCAGGAGAAAATGAATAAAAATTCAAATGTGACTCAAACATATTGTTAAATAAAGTGAAAGATTTGTGAAAAGTTGGCTGGGGGTTGTGACACATGTTTATGTTCTGCTATGTCTGAATAGGCAGACAATTGATCCTAAGTGGAGACTTTCTAATTTTCTCACTCATTTAAATGCTTCTGATGGATGGCTTTGATTGTCACTTGGATATTGCAGCATCCCCTTCATTGAGCATTTCTTCTACATCCAGAATTGTGAGGGGATGTGAAGGAAAGCAATCTGTGTACGTTTTGAGCTTCAAACAGTTGAACAAGGTGAATACAAATGTAATGTTAAAACAGTATTGGCTGTATTCAGAATTTCAATTCCATTTTGTGTTTGTCCAATCCCTTTCATATCAGTCTTGCCATTAAAATCGTGGGGAATCTCTGAAACTCTTCAATGGAAATAGGACTGGATTCTCCCAGCTTTTCACACTCATTGCACAAGTGATTGGCTGGAGGTAATGAATGCTTTGGGCTTTCTTGGGGTGTAATTCAGCTGCCAATATTCTCTATTTCGAAAGAATAAACCCACAGCTAACTTAAAACTTAACTTTTTGCACACAAATGAAGACATTTTTTCTTTGAGGAAAGTTTGTTCATGCTGTTTAAGCATCACCATTCATATTCATTGCCCCTTACTAAGTCAGAGCAGTCTTGGAGGCACACCAAGAGTCACCAACTCTGGTAAACCACAGGGGATGAGAACTGCACCCATTGTTTCATGGCTTTGTTCAGAGGACTTCAGTATTTACTATAAATGCTAATTGGTGAAATCTTAGAACTCACTGCAAATACTGTCAACCCCATTCTTTGCCATTGTTTCTTATCAAGCTGATACAAAGCATACTAGACAAAATATCCAAGGGAGAGTAGATGCAATATTGGACATAATCCCTCAGAATTTGCTATAATTTGGAACCAAAAATGGCAATCATATTTTGAACTGTAAGGCAAACTAAATTTTAAAGTAATTTTCTCATTTAGAAAATAATATCTTTTTTCCAGATCTGTTTAAGTAAAGACAGACTGGGATTTTTAGAAAGTAAAGCTCAACTCAGGAAGAAATTTGGATGTTAAAGAAGGAAATTCTGCTTGAAGATTTCTGCTGCCTGTTCTGCAGAACGTCCAGCAGAGAGCTCCTTGAATCTGAAAGTCGTGGAAATGTTGACTGGAAGGAAGTTTGTAAGCCCTCTTCTCTAGTCTTTTGCCTGAAGCAGAACCTTTGCTACACAGATCAGATTAGTCATGGCCTTGTCAAGCAGAGCCTTGCCAAGCAGAGGTTCTGAAAACCACCAGAACAGAGAACTGATCCATCATGAACTTAATAATTTAAATGTCCATTAAGATAGGTACATTTGATCAGCTGACTGTGTTTATAGTTCCAGATAACCAGGAACAATCCATAAACCTTAGGCCAGAGACACAGAGCGTTTGTGTCTCAGACTAGATATGACAAAGATTTTACCTTGGGGGTGGGACTGGCACGGGTTTCCCAGAGAGGTGGTAGGTGTGCTATCCCTGGAATCATTCCAAGTCCTATTGGACAGGGCTCTGAGACAGGATCTAGGGGAAGGTGACCAGGCTCATGGCAGGGAGGTTGGAATAGATGGCTTAAAAGATCACTTCCAACCCAAACTATGCTGTGATTCTACGAATCTTGGGCTGACTGGCACTGTGACTGCTTCTCTCCTTCAGCTGTATAAGTTGCTACAGGGTGACAGCCTGAAAGCCACTGGTACAGATCTGCCACTGCTGAATTTAAGGAGGTGACCTGTACGTAGCCCTGGTAAATGTGTGAAAGTAACTAAAAGTCAGCAATTTGATGAAACTGTTAGGATGTGCATTTTTAAAATATATATATGTATATTTCCTACCATGTATTTATATTATACTGGTGTGTATATATATATATATATATATATACACACACACACACACATATAGGTATATATATACTCATATATACTATATAGGTTAAATATGTAAGTATGTAATATAACTTTATGTTTTTATATGTAAGTAAGTATTATAAGATAACGTTAAAAGATATTTTCTCTACCATCCTAAAATTTTTTGGCAAAAATAGAAAGTATTTTTAAAATTATCTTGTAAAACTGGAGAAAATTAAGAAAGAAGATAGGAAAGAAGTTAAGAAAGAATCCACAGAATAACAACAGGATTGGAACCAAAGCTTTACAGTAGGAGACGTGGGGGAACTTGATTTGTTTATCTCATCAAATGCATCAGGCATTGATTTAGACTGTAGAATAGTCTAAATACTTTCATGTGGAGAAAATATTGCATATTTAAGACTTCCTTAATATAACTTAAAAGACTTGAGAAAAAATGAAGTCTATATTTAAAGGCAGATTAATTCAACTTGTGAAAAGACCACACGATTATAACAGCGAAAGTAATTAGTCCTTGAAAATAATCAACAGAAGAGATTCTATAGCCTTCATTTTTGATTACCCTTCAGATGAGGTTATGGATAGAGGTAGCTCTAGTCTCAGGGATGAATGAGGTTTAATGCAGCAATGTAGATGTTTTTAACTTAAAAAAGGGAAGGCAGAAAATGTGCATCTGAGAAATATATTTTTGTTATGTTCAAGACTTGATCTATGACAAAAGAGAACAACCTTCCCTGCTGCACAGAGTCTGCAATAATCCCTTTTATTTTCAATATTTATTTATATCTTTTCATAATTGCATCACGACAAATGAAAAAAAAATGTTTTTGGAAACTTCCTAGTTGGGTGAATGCTCTATATGCCACCATTGCAAGTTAAGTATCCCTATGGATTTCTGGATTATTTTACTATGTACATGACATCCCTTTTAAAACACCTGGAGCTGTATGCTTCTATGACTGCAGATGAAGCCACAAAACCCTACTCCTGGCCATGACCAAATCCCTTACATTATCTCATGATGAAGCATGGGCTTTCCTATCTTCAAAAGCATCAGTGGACTCTCAGTGGGAGAGTGAGAGAGACATCCACAAGTGAGGATGATCCTCAAAGCATGTTTTCCTTCTCTCATGAGCAGTCTACTACGGCCATAAGCAAAGTACAAAAGAGTACTTCAACATCCTTATATTTGTATGAGTTTTTTGGTTGGTGATGTTTTTTGGTTGGTGGCAGTTTTTTTCAGTATTTTTGTTTGTTTGGGTTTTTTTTTAATCACAAGTATTACTTTAACAACATCTCAGAGGAGAGTACTAGCAGAAATGGAATCATCTTGCAACTGAGAAGCATTGTGAACCAAATCTAAACCTGAGTAAGCTCTAGCTGCATTCCAGTTACATTCCAGTTGCATTCCACCACAGCAGCACCCAGTTCATGGATACACTCTGTGCTAAGGTGAACAAGATCCACACGGTTTTGTTCCTCCATTAAAACTGAACAGGAAACACAGTGCCTGTCCCTGGTCCTAATGATTAATTTATATGAATAATGCTCTGGTAGGGTTGTAAAGGACAGCAACCTCTTTCCAGATTTGCCAAAACCAAAATACAGAAAGCACAACAAATGTAATAATAGCAAATCCCCTGAAACAAAGAAACAGAAAAAAAAGTGGAAAGTATAAAAAAATACAATATTTTTCAGTCTGCTATAAAAGCTAAATTTCTGAACTTTATTTCATTCATAAATAACAAGTGCCTCCTAATTTACAGCAGAATGGTCTTCCTTAAAATCCAAATGGTTTTGGAAACTTTTTATTTCTGTTTGTTTTATTTAGCTGACATAAAAAAAGAAGAATGTTTTTGGTTTTCAGTGTGGAATATTCAGTGTGGAAGTTCTGGGAATGGAAGCCATATGCTGTACCAAAACTATGGTAAACAAAAGCAATTAAGAGATAAATTTTTCTGAAATATGCACATATGTACATATGTGTGAGGAGAAGAGAGAACGCATACTACATGTGTACATATGGCAAGGGATTGATTAGGCTGAGTACCTGGCTAATAGTACTATCTCAAAAGTCTGCAGTGTGGCAGCAAGGAAAAATAGTGGAAAAAGACAGACTGGAGGAAGTTAACTTAAGAAAACATGACTTTTGTTCTATAAAGCTTGTATTTAAAATAACTGTGCCTGTTTTAAGGAAAATTTAAAACAAAAACAACAAACCAAACCAAAACACCAAATAAAAAGGATCAAATAAAAAGCAATGCAATCATAGGAAACAGCAGATTAAGTAGTTATTGTCACCCTTCACAGAAGATGGGAATACACAGTTATGAATAGCAGTGCCTACTGTAGGTTTTACATTTCTGTGATGTACTCCACAGTTCTGGGATTATCACTGAGCATTGTTCTTGTCTTCTTTATTTCGCTGCCTACTCTGCGCTCCTACTCCAGGTGCCTTTTAAATGAAGTACCTAAACTTCCTTGCACTACTAATGAACAGAGAAAGGTGCTTCTGAAGGGCATAGGAGAAAGACTGAATCCACTACCTATCTTTAAATGCTTGAGCCTCATGACAAATGCTTCATCTTGGTCTGTGCTATAAGTTCATGGCTTAGACCAGTGCAGGTAAATTGAAGCCCAGGTGTTCAAAGTGCTGCTACCCAGGCACACCATGAGCATGCTGATGCCAAGCTCTAGATGAGGTAACAGACAATTACAAAGCCAGAAGGCAGATCACAGGATTCCTCTTAATCAAATCAGTTCTTGAACTCTACACTTCAGAGAATATATATAAATATGTATACAGACACATGTAAATGTACACAGAGATGTTAAGGCACACATCAGGCAAATGTCTGCTGAGAGACTGGGCTGACTTGCCAGAGCTCTAAAACCATTACACAGCTATGCAGAGCTTTGATCGAGTTGTTCTTGTCTTTTGCCTCAGACAGGATGGATCACTACTGGCACTGAAATCCCTTGTTTATCCCATTCATAGCACCATGTCCAGGAATATATTTGAGAACATTAACTTTTTAGATAACATATTTTTGAAAGCATAAAAATATTTTTTATTTGAAAATCAAGAGAGACAATATCTTTTAGGAATAGTTTAGGAATAGTACATATCTCTGGTTCCTCTTGCTCTGCCTGGTAGGTCTAGTAAGTCCCAAACTAAAACACTGGCTTCTGGAAATATCTGGAAAAAAAACATTTCTGTCAGGGCAAAAATTCTACATTATATGTTCCCATGTTCTTTTGGTTTATAAACTCCCTCCTCAGATGTGTGTCTTATTTAAGATTGATATCCTAATGTTGAACACTTACATAGTATGATGGAATCAATTTCAAGCATCTTTATCAAATGTTGGTCACAGTGAGACCACACTAGAAACATTTACAATCTGCATAAACTTCCTGCTCTATCTCTATGTAGGGTCTATATGTAGAAAATACAGACCTTTGCTCTGAAGACTACTGGACCCTTCATCAACATATTTTCAGGCAGGACTTTCAGATATAGTGTATTGAAAAATATTACCTGACATGAAGCTTCTGTGAACCACAAAACACTTCCTTCAGGGTGTGTTTCAGCAACATGTTGACAGAATAGACACTTCAGTCTGCATTGACAACAAATTTGGCTCTATTATCAGTAGTGAAAAAGTATAAGGGATTAAACCTGGCAACAAATTAGGTGAGTGTAATGCAGTTTTGCATTAACCTAACACAAAAATGACTTTGTAAATTAAGCAACTTGAATTTTGCTCCCTTTAGGACAAAAAAAGAAAAATAATTAGGGAACACTTTCACTTGCAAGAACATCAATTACCATAAGCTACATATGAAATTCTGCTGTGTTCAGATAAGGAGTTAATCTACTTTACTAAATAAATGCGTCACCCTCACATAGGTGAATTATAAAATTATGCACTTAAATTATACGTAACCGATGTATGCTGTTAAGATTTACTTTCCTAAATGCTCTGGAAATTCTCTGAACAGAGTGAATTTATATTTATTGCTGTTATAATATATTGTTCAAGCAGTTTAAAATTCAATAAGTAAATGTAACACTGAACAAATCTTCCATGTATTTAAAAAAAGTAGGCCATTTTTTACAGCATGACCTTTGTGGATAAAGAAAAGATACCAGAAATTTTTCTGATGTAGCATTTAATATAAACATAGGATGAAGAGAACTTATCTAATTCTAGGAAAGGTAATAGACCTTGTGATCAAACACAGGATAACTGTTTTTAGTTACAGAACTGGTGAGATGAAAGTGAGGATATGGCATAGAGGCATGAAATCCCTGGCATTTAATAAGGCATTGAATGAAATGAGGAGGAAGTAGGAGAGGGTGAGCAAAAATGCACCCTCGGTAGTTTAGTGTGCAGGTAATTTGAGGAGCTTGTGTATCTGTTCAGATACACAAAATTATTCACAAAAAATATGAATCTGATTCCAACATGATCCATAGTTCTGTATCTGAGCAGGTTCACAGATAAAAGATCTTAGACAGAGGCTTTAGAATACTTAAAAATTTATTTTTGCGTGGACAGATTAGACTTGTAGTGCACTTCAAGTGCATACTGCAACATTTGAAAGCATCAGTGGTGGCACTTATTTTTATAGCCTATACATAATTGTTTCAAATTTGAGTTTAAAGTTAGATTGAACTTTTAAGTGATATTTCTGTTCCTATGCTGGTGGTTAGATTAACAGGGAGGCTGAAATATTTTTTTCCTTCAGATATGTAAGTAAATTCTTTGACTTTTTGGCACATACATTTGGAAAAATTCTTGCTCTGGTTTTCCCCTATTGATCTGTAAGGGAAAAATGTGTCAGAAGGATGTGGTAATGTTCAGTATTTGCGTGGGGCTTTGGAGACTAGTGAACTTACAGAGCTTAAGGGAAGAGAAACCATGTGATCTTGCAGTTTGACTTGGTGCTATAGTGTGACTTCCAATGTGTCTTGCAGAATCAATGGCATTTCAGTTTCTTGGAGCCTAACACCTAGTCCTTGGCTGAAGCACTATTTATGTCTACTGAAAGTGTTCCTTGTGGAAAGGTAGCCAGCAGCCTTGATGGGAGCACTTTGGGAAACAGGTGGGACAATCCCTCATTATCCTCAGTAATTTGTTCCCAAAATTAGTAATTTCCACTGATAAAAACTCAAACCTAATTTTAATGTCAATTCACGTGCAATTCAGAAAACTGCTGGTTTTCTGTCATGTTTTCCTATCTCTCCAGTGCCTGGCATTTATCCTGATTTCCACTGTATTTAAAATTAACGTTTGTAAAATTAATGACTAGTTTCAGTTTTTATTTAGAGGCATGATTTTTAAGGAGAAAGGTTGGATTATTTTTGTAAGAATGGACAGATTTGGGTTTTTTTCCTTCAGGAAAGGACATAGTAATCTAACTGTAGACTTTGGTCTCTCTGGCACATATCACAGGTACCCAGGCACTCACCACTGATAGCAGAGAGACCTAACTTTGTAGTGGTGCCTAACTCAAGTACTGAAAACTATCTGGGATGAACACACCAAAGATTGATGCTGAAGGACTTCCAGACTCAGATATTTCACTTTGCACATGGCTACATAGAAACACAGAAAAATTTTCTGAACAGAGCCAATCACTATGGGGGATCCCAGGGCACACTGTATTACTGCCTTGCCACCACATTCCTGTCAAGGTTTCAGGTATGGGAAAAATTTTATTGAATTATTTTTACATTTACTTCCAGACTGTTGATGAAATACATATCAAACACATTGCAGAGCTTTATGAGTGCTCACCAGAATATTTCACATCCATTGAAGCTTCCACCAACAGAATCTTGAACTTGCAAGGAAAAAGTTAAGTATTACTTTTTAAAGGAAAGGAAAATTACTCAAATATTAATCTTATTTTTTGATTTAAAAATGCAACATATGAGCTTTTAAAGTTCCTCAGATGTGTTTTTAGAAATCATTTCTCCTGTAACCAAAATGAGTTATTCTTGTAAATTCTACAGAGCACGTTTAATGTGTGGGTGTTCAGCAAACCACACTGCAAGGGTGGTGGTTTTTGTTTTTCTTTCTTCTATAGTTAGGTCACATTAAAAAACATGTGCCAAGTATCTTAAGAAATCAAAAAAGAGAAAAACAAATAGTAACTCTCCACCTCCTTCCCTCAAGTAAGTGATTAATCTCTAGTATTTGCTACATTCTCAAAGGCATTCGGCTTCCACAAAATAAACAAACAGCACAACCAAAAAGTCACAGCTGCCCACTTTCAATGTCAGCTGTTTGAGAGATGAAGGGCTAAATGCAGTCCATTTTGTTATCTTGCAGCTGGGTTTCCTATGATGAAATATCCATTGATCCATTCAACTTTATTGGCTTTAGATGAGTTTTTTTTTTTCTGATATGGCAGTAGGAAACCTCTCGTGCTATATAATTTAATCATTGTATTGGGAAAAAAAGTCATATACTTTGTAATTTTTTGTCCTTGATATTCTCCACATGTTTAGAGTGTTGAACAGCTGGGGCCATAGAAAACATTTAGAAATCACATTCTTTTATGTAGATCAATCACTTTTGTATACATTGCACCAGGCAAAAGAAAATTGTTCATTTCCATGTCAGTGGGAGTTGGATGTCTTAAAAGAATCTTTCAGATATTTATGTGGACCACTGTTTGTTTTCCTTTGAAAAAAAAAAAGAAGGGAACTATATGTTCAGGAATGAAGTTCTAAAATTGATTGAGGATTGAGAAACGAAATACATAAACCAGTAATCTCTTCCCCCATAATAGTATTTCTGACTTTAGACTGAGAAGCATAAATTCTTTCATCTAATACTATTTGGGCAGACTTAAACAAGGTCAGAAAGAGTGTGATATGTAATGTAGACTATGAATAAACTTGTTGTGAGTTAACAAATAAACAGTAATTATAACAGAGGTTTGTGGAAGTTACAAAATTCCTTATATCATGATTTTTTTCTCTCACCATCATGGCCCCTTTTCTGGTAGAAGAACTTGTCATGAGTTGCTTCAAGTGGAGAAAAACCATCTTCTAAGTTATCTTATACTGCAGCAATACATCTAAGTCACTTCAAGATGTTTATGTTGTGTAGCTGCAGTTGCATTCAAGGCACCATTGTACTGAATAAGTTCCTTAAATATCTTGCCAGGGCTGACACACCAACGTCTTTTAGAGGGCATCTGGAGAGTTTAGCTACTCCTCCATTAAGCTGTGTACCTTGAAGATCACTAGTGGCACATTCCCTCATAGTTCAAAAACTTCTGAAGAGGACTATATCTGAAGATGTGACTAGCCTGGAATCACTTAATGTAGGAGACTTTGATTTCCCTCAGTTCCCTCTTTTAAAAACCAAGATTATTGGTTTAGCCAGATTCTGGCAAGGTGAGGAACAACAATAAAGATAGGAGAACCAAAAGATAAATACAAAAATGAGGGCTGTCCTAGTTTAACAGGATTTTCATGTCAGCTGGCTTCTTCTTCATTAGCACCCAGAAAATATCCCCCTCTTTCTTAAAAGGGAGACCACCAGGCTCTGTACATAATTGATGTATCCTAGTAAACAGAATATGAAAAGACAGGATATGGAAGGGATATGAAGGAGTATGGTGAAACAAAAATGGGTAGACACAGTCAGTTTTAAGACCAAATATATTCAGAGCAATTAATATTGTGAATATATACAGAAGTTTGGGTCAGAAGTACACATGCTTTATTTACAGCTGTTAGGGACATAGGAAAAGAGTATTGATTTCTGAGATGTTTTTATTGACCAAATGGAAAGGCTAATGGAAACACAAACACTAAAAATTCACAGTGAAGAATAAGTGCTGAGTAAAAACACCTAATAAGTGTTAGAAATCTGAGGCAATAAAGGTTTCATTGCAACTGAAAAATATTCTTTTTGTTGCATTTCTAGACACTGTACAGACATCTGCCAGCAGTGGAAATGAATAGGTTTAGTTGTCAGAATAATGGATTGTGAAAACTAGAAGTGTCAACAATCAGGGTTATTGACTCAGGATAAAACTGTGAAAATCTTCTCACCCTCTCATCATATTCATTTCCCCTGAGCTGACCCCACTTTGTCTGTGAAGTGAAAAGAAATTAATTTTCCTGATTTCTAGCCAGAGCAATGTGACATAGGAATGGAGATTTCAAAACCTGCTTTGCTTTTGCTAAAAAAATTCTTTGGAGTCCTAGATTTTAGGTGAGAAGAAACCTTTCTGTTCATCTAACCCAATCTCCTGCACAACTGCAGCCTAATTGCTATGTCACATCTGCATTTTCCTTGTAAAATCTATTAAAATTAACCTGTCTGAAATGTGAGTGTTGCAATGTGTTTCAGTGATGAGCGATCTTTTGGAATTGTGAAAAAGCTCCTAGCTAGCAGACAAAACCCTGTAGTCAGTCATGTATAGGAGGGAGCTTTCATTTTGAGTGGTCTTCATGATACTTAAAGGGACTTTGAGAGTGCACAGAGGTTCTTTTCCATCGCATGGATGAAGATTTGGTGCTACTCAAGTTTGAGCAAAGTCTGAATGGTTTTCATGGTATCACTGCTGGTATGTTTCTAGATTTTCTTCACAGTTTCTAGGTTTTCTGCACATTCAGAACACAAATGTAGGTGCCTTCAGATATTTGTAGTCCTGGGAAGAATAGGAATGATTTATCAAACACTCGGAATGGGTTCAAGGAAACCAAACCAAAATTTGGGTGAAAAAAGCTTCTGTGGCATTTTTAGCTACCCAGGTCTACGCGGACAGGTACAGACAGGTCCTCTCTACACTGCTTGTGTCCCATATGGGCCAAGCAAGAAAGAGCTCCAGTCCAGCAGACATGTACCAGGGTTAAGAAAATACCATGCTTAAGCTGCTATGTCCTCCTGTATGACTTAGAGGGCTGGAAAACCATGAGAAGTTGTTCAGCAGAGTAGTGCAAGGGAGGGCACATTTGCCCAGTGGGTAGCATGGCTGTGTGGAATCCAGACTGGAACTGGCATCTGTCTAGACTGATTGCAGCAGAGGAGATCAGGCTAGTCTGCACTAGTTTGGACAAACATTTCCACATTTGCATTGCTTTTGAGAGACAATTGGTGCTCTCGTGACTGCCTAGAAGGTTTGTATGTCACATTGCACTGGGACATCAAACTGACACCAAAATTTGGGCAGAATGCCATAGTTCTCTGACTCCCATTTTGTCAGTCACTCCTGATTTCCTCTGCTGTTTATGCTTAACTGATGTGAGTTGGTACTATCTCAAACCTCATGTATCTACAATCCCAATAAAAGAGGGAAAAGTGGGAATATGGGTTGAGGTTTGCAATGTGCCTAATGAACAATGATATATGATAATGACATACTACTTCTTGAACTAGTTGAAAGCAGAGTTTAAGCAACCCCTGCCTATAAGAATATTCAATGCTCGGGGTAGAAATGTTTATGTTTTCAAGAAATAGAAATATGTTCATTAACTTCAAGACTAAATGTGAAAGTGTGTCTTGCCTGACACTAAATCATAAAGCTCTTACTTATCCCAGACTATTGAGGAGAATATTTATTTTCCTCAGCCCATAAAAGCTAGCAAAATCGTGCAGGGACCACATATGAGCTGGTGTAAAAGAAGACTGAATGACATCAAGGTCTTTGAAATTTCTAATCACTATAATTCTATGATTTGATTTAAGATCTGTTGCCACATAAATACCAAGCAGCTTAGTACTTTTTTTCATTTCGGGGCATCATGAAAAACATTTTTTTTAATACCTATGTAAGCACTGATTTTTACAGATGTCTTATAAGTTGTATAATACATACAGTAGCTACAAATTAGCATATTGTGCATACGTTGCTTTGTGTGCTTTCTGGAAGGGGTCCAAGGATGGCTGACTAACACATGGGATGTTTCCTCTTCTCAACATTAATGCGAAGTCAACACCTGCAGTGATGTAAGCCCATGACTCACCTGCCTGAATGGAGGTCTCTTTAGGATCAACTGTTGTGTGCAGAATACATCTGCAACATCCAAATAAATGAGCCCTTCTAAAGTAAGTCAGCACTACCCCTATTTAGAATGCAAGGCCCTTGTGAAGGCTGAGGTGAAGCAGCTGGCTAGCAGCTTTTGTGAGTCATTTTAAAAAGCCACTCTCACAGCTGGAGAGAAAATAGCCCTGGCAGCACTGGCAATCCATTATGAAATGCAAAAAGTCCTTCTCCGGGCGGAAGGAGAACTTCACCCAGCTGTCAAGTGTTTGAAATGTTGGGGGAAAAGTGAGCACACACACGCACATGGCCCTGCTTGCAATGCAAGGCCTACAGGGGCCACATGACATAAAATTAAATCTCCCCTGAGAATGAAAAAACAGCACGGGCATGAGTTCGCTTTTTAGAATGAATGGACATATCAAGCACTTTCTATAAGCCAGGAAGGACTGGTCTGCAACAGTCTTTTCTGATTCAAATTCACATTTTCAGCAAACCTGTATCAAAAAGACACTTGACCTCTGTTTACATTTTGTCCTATTGTATTGATCTGAAAGTTTCATATTGCAGAGAAAGGAAAATTTAAGTGGAAGAATAATCAATCTGTAATCTCATCTTTTTCCATTTGGCAAATGTGAAATGTAGTTAATGAATGGCTTCTAAATGTAAATCAATTTGAACCAAAAGTTGCCGATGCTGCATATTTGCAGCATAATAAAAGACTAATTTAGAAGAGTCCAGAGAATGAAGCAATGATGAATTCAAGTAGAAAGATGTGGAGAAAGATGTCTTGCATAGCTCTGAAGCCTGAAGGGATTCCATGGGAATGTAATTTGCAGACCAATGAGAAAGGGGATCTTTAGAAGTGAGGCACAAACATAGGTTTTCAGAGCCGCTTTCTGGAGTTCACCTTATTTACTGCCACACAATAGGCAGCCTGGGGAGTATTTTCATGGATCAGTAGTGACATCTAGTGTCAATTCAGACCGATCCTGCCCAACTGTCCCACTGGAAAGCTGAAATAACCTGCCTCTGGCAGCAGTCCTGAGTGTGGCCCCATCCTGTGATTAGACAGCAACATCACTTCACTTATGCATGCCAGTGATGCCAAATGTAGGCCCAACTGAGGTCTCAAAACTTGTAAAACTTCTTTGGAATATTTGAGAAACAATTTTTAAATTTCTTGTGTCTTTCTGTTTGAGAAGGATTAACACACAGAGGCAGCCAAGGACTCTCCATTTTAATTTAAGGTACAAGTTATCCATAACCAAATGGTAGGTGTTGGATAACATGTGGCCAGAGATGATTATCAAATTACTGTGTTTAAATGGGAATTAATGAGTAGATCAACAGCCTCCACCACCTCTTTGGACGACCAGTCCTGGTGCTCAGTCACCATCACAGTAACAAAATGCTGGCTGATGTTAAGCCCCTAATATTGCTGGAAAGGGTTTCCAGAATTAGCAGCTCCATCACCTTCCCAGAGATTGAGGTGGGGTTGACCAGCCTGGCCTTCCCTGGGTGCTTCTTCCTGCCCTTTTAAAGACAGGAGTGACATTAGCTTGTGTTCATATTCAAGTGCAGGGGAAGAAGACATTTCCATAGGTGTTACAGCAGGAGGAATAAAAGGCCATTACTATTGCAGCAAAATACAGCAAAAATGAGTCACCAGAGACAAGAAAAAAAAGAAAAAATTAAAATCTCAATTTTAACATCATCAAAAAGAAAGGAAAATTGTATGAAGTGATGGGGAAAGAAATATCTTATAAGCCCCACAGGCAGATTCTGTCCAGTCAAATATCTTCTCTGTGTTGCTGGGACTTGAGATAGATGGGAGTATGCTGTAGGTTGCAGTGGGATAGGAGGTCTTCTAACAAGACATTTTTACATGGAGTTTAGGGGGGTGGGATACCCAAAATTTAGTCCAAGAAGGACTAAATAAAAGGAAATGCACCTTTTTTTTTTTTTTTTTTTTTTTTTTTTTTTTTT
>VZSE01014380.1:1732800-1771481 GCA_013398275.1 Promerops cafer | reverse complement strand
TTTTTTTTTTTTTTTTTTGGGAGGCTGAGCTGAGGAAAAGCTGTGGTATAAATCTGCATTAACATATGAGCTGTAGTCTTAGCATCAGAGAGCAAGTTATCTGAGTTATGTTCTGTGGACAGGACTGTAGGCTGAGGCACAGGGAAGAAGAAGAAGTAGAAAAAGAGCAAGATGAGCACAATTTTTTTGTTGTTTTGTTCTTCACACAGTCCAGTTGCCCAAAAATACTTGCACTTTTTCAATATCAGTGAATGCACTTATATATTTATGTGAACAAAACCAGGACAATTAGAAGTGAGTAAACATTAAAAATGTAGCTATTTGAGGCATATATATGTATTATATGTACATATACATTTATACAGTTTATTGTATGCTACCCTTATATTATTATTTTTCTTTTTAACTGAAGAAAAGAGTCTCTCAATAGCAGATGCCATCCCAAACTACAAGGAAGATGTTTGCCATTTGAGGCTGGAAGAAGCCATACACAGCTACACCACATCCATTAATTCCCCTTGAACAGGTAAGGAAAATAATACTCTGCTAACCCTGACCAGCAGTGGATAATGTAATTCCTTACAGCAAAGGAGCTCCAGTGAGTGCCTGCTCATGATCATCCTTGTCCATATATGTCAACCACCTGTTTTGAGGTCTCTCATACTTCTGCTGTGTAATATAAAGACTGATTTTTTGTCTATGCCTGGTCCCAACAAATCATATCAGCCTTCATTAGGATCCAAACCAGCAGAAATACTATTTTGCAATGCATTGCCCATACAAATAAGCTAACCAATGAATAGTACAGGATCAAAGAGAAAAAAGCAGTTTAAGAGAAGCTCCATCTATTATTTTTTTGATAGCAGCCATGTTAAAAATTTTAATGAACATAATAAAGGCTCTACCTTTTTCATAATAAAACCCAGACCCCCCCCTGAGTCTTAACCCACAAAGTCTTGAACAAATGGAGTAAATATTAAGCAACACCTTCAACCATATTTGCCTGACACCTTTACACAGTCTTTAACAATGTTATTAGAAGAGTTAAATACACAAGTGCATTTATGTCTATGATTTCACTTGCACTTAAAGCTATGTACAGATTTGATAGTGCCCAATAGCTGCAAAATAATCCTAGTAAATCATTGTGCCTCTTTCCTCTCTTCCTCTCCTTTGCATTTTCATTCTAAAACTACATTACTCCATTCTGTCACTCTGTTCTTTTCTACTTTGTTTTCTTCTTGATCCAATTGATTCAACAGATTATCACTATATACAATTTTCCATCCTGCTTAGTTTGATTAAGCAGACAGCAGATGCTGCAGAAGACAAAAAAACTGACAGTTCTAACAAATAATTCCTTTGGTTGTATTACTTATAGGATGATCAATCCCATGAAGCCAAAAGGAAGATATTTCCAAACTCAATTATGGTAAATACATTTTTTTTTTAAATGGTAGATGTTTTTGTTGTTGAACTGCTACTTCCATTTCCAAATCCAGATAACCTCTTCAATGCCATCTGTCAGAGAGTTTCACAGGCTGTACATATTCTGTGAGAAAAGGTTATTTCTTACTCTCTTCCTTTCTTGTGCTAGCTGTGAAAGTGACATAATATTTGCCTGCTATTTCAAAATGAGACAAGGCAAAAGATCCTAATTACACCATTTCTGTATCCTTAATTATTTTTTGCTTTATAATGAGATCAGCTATTCCTCTTCTCAAAGATAAACACTGTCAATACAATCATTCAAAACATCATGTGGATGGATAAAAACATAGACATACTATATTTTCTCTTTTTTTCCTCCCCATCACGAAACACATTCAAATTCATTGCCTTTCTCCTCATGCCACCAATACACTTGCACTGACAGAAAATATACTGCAAAACAATAAAGTTGTTCTCAACAGTATTCTGATTTTGGTCCCTCTAAATACCATCATGAAACTGATGAAACAAATATTTTCCTTATCACAGAATAATAGAATTATTTAGGTTGGTAAAGACTTCTAGGATCATCAAGTCCAATCATTAACCCAGCACTGCCAAGTCCAGGGTGAAACCATGTCCCTGAGAGGCACATCTACATAATTTTCAAATACATCCAGGGTGGTGACTCAGCTACTTCCCTGGGCAGCCTGTTCCAGGGCTTGATGACCTTTTCCATGAAGAAATTTTTCCTAATATCCAATCTAAAACTTCTCTTGCACAAGCTAAGTCTTTCTGTTGTTCTATCACTTGTTACCTGGGAGAAGAGACCAACCCCCAGCTTTTTCTAACCTTCTTCTGGGTACTTGTAGAGTGCAATTGAAGGCCACAGAGAAACATAACACACCAACATAAAGACTTGGTTGATTTCTGTGATTAAACAAAAAGAGAAATAAATATACACCTACAAATTCCAAGGCAGAAACACTTCTAAAAAACTGGCTGCACAAGTATAACTTTATTTTCTGAGAATAATTTCACCATGTGAAGAGGTGCTAGACCAAAATAGCTTTGTCCACCCTTGATGACAGCTGATGTCTTAACATATAATAGTGATGTGATGTAGCTAAAGTTGTATCTCTGTGTGTAGAAAACTAACACTGAAGTAAAGTCACTGTGGGCAGTGATACTCTGACAGAAGAAAATAGGCCTGAAGTGTAAGCCAGACAAAAGGATGTGAAATCAGGATTGCCTGGCTGCTAAGTTAGCACGAGCCTGAAGGTATGTTGGGACAGGAAAAATATCCTCTTGCTGTCTTCTGTAAATCTGACTTAACTGCAATTTTTTTACTAGCTCCAGTTATAATTTATGGCGTTTTTATAATTTACCAGCTATACAAGCAGGCTGTTGTTTGTAAAGGAATAGTTAAAAAGCGAGTAGTAGTCATTTTATAGAAGATGGAAATGAGTGTGATAAACATGAGGCAGAGAATTTTTTCTCATTTCTCTCAAAACTGAGAGAGAACCTTTATATAACAAGACAGTTACCATCTGGGCAGGGTTGGATGCTCCAAGACAAAGAATATCATTTGAAATCCCAAGAAGTCCCAAGAGTTGCTGGTTTTTGTCATTTTGGGCCCAGATTGTTGTTGGGTTGTATTCAGGTGGGTTCTTTCATGGACATAGCAGCACTAGAAGATATGCTCATGGACCTGCTGGGCCTGGGAATCCCATCACAGCGTGAGGGTGAGCAGGATCACCTGACTGTCTCCTGTGAGCAATGGAGAAAGACAACTTCATCTCACCTTGTTTCTTTTCCAGGCAGCTTTTGGACCCAGCTGAATGCCACAGGGAGTGCCAGGACACAGCATGGACCTACTGCTCCCCAGGGCCAGAGCAGCAGCAGCAGCAGTGGCAGCTCCAGCCCTGGGCTTTGGGAAAGGACAGGATGAGGCTCAGTGAGGCCATGGCCAGGATGGACCAGGCAGAACTGCCTCAGGGCACTGAAACAGAAACCACCTGAAGGAGCAAGCGTGATCAGACAAGCTTGGGGAACAGGTCTAGTGAAGCTCATATGGCTGTGCTGGCTTGTATGGCGAGCAAAGTTTTAGCAGAACCTGCAGAAGATTTTCTAGCTGTGCAGGTTGCTGCTCACATCACTCAGTTTCTCTTTCTTACATTTAGTTTTATTTTATATTATTTTATTTTATTTTACTTTTATTTTAATTTTACTCCTATTTGAACAAGAATGAATATCAGTGACCCAATATTGATCTCATCGCTCCTTGGGGTCACTAGGAATAAAGGACTTCTCAGGAGCCTGCAAAGTTGAGCTGGGGTAGGGAAAGGACTCAGAAAATAGCAGCACAGGACTAAATAGTTATTTAGTTTCTTCTTTAAAGTTATCAATTTTTTAAAACATTTTTTTCTTTGACGTGTTTCTTCTGACTTCAGGTGTAGATGGGAAAAACGTAGAAGAAAAGAGAAAAGATGAAAATAAAGTCGACTTCCAAGATTGGAAGGGAAAGATTGCAACAGGCACTTGGAAAGAGACTGGAAAAATTCATAAGTAAAACTCTTTTTGAAGTATTAGATCTTCTTTGTCTGAAAAGATTGGCATAGAGAATGGAAATAAAATCAAAATGAAAGCCTTTGTACATGTCCTATTGTTACATATATTTAGCTGCAAGACTACAGAAATTAAATAGAAATATGTTGGTAGAGTATTTCATATAGTTTAACAGCAACAGAAAGAATCTGAAAGATTCAAAAAGCTTATATAACTGTTTTGTTTTATTCATTTACATAAATCACATTTCCGTAGGTGTTTTATTCAAAATAAAGTTTTGGGAAAATAAATTGAACAGATGAACCTAGACAAACCTGGTGATTTTTTCATGAGTAGTGTTTGATGATAAAAGCATAAAAGCATAATGTGGTATCATTTCACCAAGGCACAATATGGATCATCCATATGGAGCAGAAGTTGATAACACTGCAAAGAAGCAAAAATAAACAGAACAGATGTACTTGTAAAATCAAGTCTGCACCCACCCTGAGTACCTGTTTCTTTGAGTAGAAACTTCTTCTGCAAGTTTGTCCCACAGAGTTGCTGGAACAGGAAATGGCTCCTGGATGCTGCACTGCACACTCGGCTTTATCTCTGACCATTGTGGAGAACAGAGCTCTCACAGCCCCAGTGAGGGTAGCTTAGATCCTCATGGTGCTAAGCAGGATGACAAGGGAATACATTTTATTTTCTAGCAATCCTCTGCAGCCTTCTTGAGAAGGTACAACCTGTATCAGATTCAAACCTCCTTAGAGCTGAGGTACTGCATTGGTTGAGTAGAAACACGTCCCTCAAAATGCACTGTGTGGTGTGGAGTCATGAGGAGACTCCTGGGGTGCAAGAAGCTCTGCTGCTTGGACTTGGTCTGGTTCTTTGGGAATACTGTAAGTTTTCAAACCTTTGTTTTTTATATCCTAGAGAAAACAAAACAGTTTCCATTCACTTGTGGAACATTCACCTGTTTTTTCATCTCAGAAAATAAAGAAGCAATTGCTTGCACAACATAACTCCAGCCCTCAGTGTGTCTCCCAAGCACCTAAGCAGACAGAGCAGTCATGTGGAGCTCTCCATGTGCTGAGTAAGGATAACCAAAGCATCTGGGCAAGACTGTTTTGGCCTGCTCAGGTCTTATCATGAGCCAATATTGAATCTGTAGTTACGGAGGTCAAACCACTAATGCCTCCTAGCTGACTCTGAGGTTTATTCCTCCACTATTTATGAGCTGAATTACCAATAGCTGCTTACTCTTTTATATCCTTTGCTTAATAAAGAGTTGAAAATGTCTTCTTCCACTCTCTTTCTTACAAGCCCATATTGCTGCTCCTTTAAAAGTTAATGTATTTATAAGCATGCTGTGCCATTAAAGCATACACCACAGTACTTGAAATAAAGTGACTGCAAGCTCTGTTGCATGTTTATAAATGCATCAGAAAGTACTTAAAATTATACAAAAAGCTCTCAGTTGTTGTTTTCTTCTTTTTTAAAGCCCATCTCCCTTATTCTATCAGTAAAACAAGACAGATGTGAATCAGCAGCTCAGCAATTTGGTGGAATGAGCACTTATGAACCAGAATTTTAAAAAGTGGGCACACAGGAATAGGTTCTTCATGAACTAGCAAGGCAGACCATGTGGTCAACATCTGGGAGATACCATACATGGACTCTGATTTAATAAAGTACTCACCCATCTGCTTCTTTCTCAGAGTGAGGAGAATAAATAGCATGCCACATCCCACACACTCCAGCTGTCCCCAGCATCCAGTGCTCTGCAGTTCTTCTAAAAATAAAAAAGAAACTTTACTGTATTTCAACAAAGATTGTTAGTCAAAAAAGAGAGGGAGACAGTGTGCAGTAAAGAGAGCTGTTTAAGAGTGCCTGTAAGCACTTCAAAGTGAAGAAGAAAGTTGTCTTTTGTTCACAAGCTCAATATGAGGGAACATTATGGTGCTGCAGCAAATAAAGCCAACAGAACACTGGGTTACATCAACAAGGGCATCTCCAGCAGAGATAAAGTTGTTATCTCACTCTACTCAATGATTCTCAGACCACACCCGGAACACTGTGCTCAGTTTTGGTCCTTGTCATTAAAAAAGTTTGTGGATGGGTTGGAAAGGGTCCAGAGGAGAGTCACAAAGAAAATGCAAGGAATGGGAAGGATGACATATGAGGAAAGGCTGAGAAAATATGAGAAAACAAGGCTTATGGGAGACATGACCACCATGTTCCAGTATTTAAAGGATGGTTGCAAAGAAGATGGAAATTCTGTTTTTCCAAGTCACAAGGAAAAGACAAGGGGCAATAGATACAAGTTACTTCTGAGGATATTCCAACTAGACACAAGAGAAAAATTTTCCATAATGTAAACAATCAGTCATTGAAATAATCTTCCCAGGGAAGTGGTGGATTCCCCAAAATGAAACAATTTTAAGATTCAGCTGAACAGGGTGCTGGGCAATCTTGCCTAGACCATGCTTCTGCCAAGAAATATTGGACCAGATAATCCTTGTGGTCCCTTCCAATCTGGTATTCTATGATTGTGGGATTTTATGATTGTTTGAAGATTACCTTCTCTTCAAGCACTATCATATAGCTGGCTGACATATACATCACATGCCATTCTGTCTTTTCCAGAAAGTGTTCTAGTTATTTCTCCTATATTCTGGGGCTGATGTGTTGATATACAGTGCTATCACTATAAATGGATCACTGAATACACAATTAATTGATTGCAGCTCAGTAATGAACACTTTGCAGCTTTACTTACCACAAATCTCTTAGCATGAAACAGTGAAACAGTACTCCTATGCTGTAGTAACGTGAGCAAGTTATTGCAGAACTTTAGAGGTGGATCCTTCTTTCCCTTAGAAAGGAGAAAGGTTTCAAGCAGTAGGTCTTTCTGTGTTTCCACAGGGGAAAATTACAGGCAGATCGTTAGAAAGCATCTACACTGGGGAGTTCAATGAAAGTATCAGATATAGTAGACAAATAATCATTTTCCACTCCAACACGGGTGGGTGCAGACTTAATTTATTTCTTTTTACTCAACCTTAAGATCCTTGAAAGTCTAGAGTATAGCAGAAAGTATTCTTATTCTGAAGATTAAGCAAGGTATATATTTTTATGAAATCCAGTTCTAAAGCTTTTACTGATTTAACTGATTTAGAGCAGAAAACAAATAAAATTTTAACAAGCATATTTCTAAAATACACTTTGGATCTGCATTGCTTTCAGAACAAATACCATAAAGCTTACATTACCATCTTCCTGGTGCAGCACAATGTCTTGGTGAGTGTAGCAGGACCTCTTGCTTTTCAAGGTCTATCCACTCTGCAGTCAAGCATGTAATCACAGCCCACAGAAGTATGCATGTACTTATTTCAGCTTGCTTATCTCAGGGGTGAAAAGCCTAAAAAGCAGCACAGGTTCAGCCCCTGAGACGCCATCCCTGGTAGCCTTGTGCTGCCAGAAAGATTGTTCTGTTGTGCTTTCAGTATTACTGGTGTCAGGAGGAGTTTAAATGAAATACACATTCTTTATATTTTCTAATAATAGTGTAGATGTAACCAGAGTAATTTCCTTATTTTCCCCTTTACTGAAATGTGTTCTTAGATATTAATATGAAAACCTGTTTCTATACCTTTTCTGGCTTTTTCAATCTGAATCACACAAAGTGCAAAATAGTGCTAGCTTACTGTAGCGCACTACAGCAATTTAGATCTGAAAACACCAAATTATGATAGTCTGGAGAGCCTCTCTGATGCCTCACTAAATACATCTTAGCTGACTCTGGACCCACACTGTGCAAAAACTTTGGGGGTACTTGGAGAAAGAAAATGAAAAATGTCACATGATGTAGGAAGGGGAAGGCACACAAAACTTCTATTCAGTGACCACAAGAATATCTAAACTATATCATTCCTTCAGAGGATTAGCACCAAAATTTCTCCAGCAAGTTTTCCTGTAACTATCCACTTATCTATTTTTATATTTTATCCAACACTGTATGTGTTTTACATTGGATCATTATTAACTCAGACCAGTTTTCCAGGAAATTAGTGTGTAACACAGTTTTGTCATCTAACTGCCTGCGTCATCCGTTCAGCTGCGGTAAAAAATTTCCTGAGAGATGGCAAGGGTGTCACTAGCTCACACCACTGCATAACTGCAATGCAGGCTCCAACACATTCGGAATGAAGAGAACTCAAATATGATGGCCTATTATTTCCTAGATAAATACTTTAGCTACTAACCTATGCATGATAAGTAGGGAGTGTCTCTGAAGAATGGTATCACATGAAGCTGATAACAATCCTGTATGTCTATTCCCTCTGCAGCTTTACAAGAGATGGTGTTCAGATTCCTAGCTGGTTTTATCTACATTCCCATGAAGCATTGTTTCGATATTTTTCCTTTATTTCCTAGAAGACCTGCTTTGGTCAAATGTAAGCAATTAACACAACAGGAAGACTCAAGCTAAAGATAAGTGTATATATTAAATTCAGTGTAAATGCAAAAAGTAGATGTCCTGGAGTTCTACATGGACTTAAATGAGAATCTAAATCTAAAGTAGGTGAAATTCTAGAAATCTGTCCCCCAACTCACAATCCAAAGTTATGATGATGTAATGGAAAATAGGGTGGCATTATATAAGACAACAAGTAATTCCATTAAAACATTTTAGTCTAGTGGAAGCAAAACAGCTAAACTTCTGACAGATGTTTAGAGGATTCTCAGCCTTGTACAAACAAGTTATTATTGGCATTTGTCTAAAAGTACTCATATGCCACCCTTGAAGTTTGAACAACCTTGCTAGAATTAACAATGCATTACTCTGAAGCTTAAAGATGAGGGTGCTTAAGAGGTCCAACTTATTAAAAGTCTTATTCACCTTTGAGTCTTTCTTAACAGGTCATTTATTGTTTTCTCCAGTTCTATTTAACATCAGACATATAAAAAGTATCATCTGAACTTTGTACATTCTCTGTCTTCAAGGATTTCTTCTTGCAGCAAAGATATTTGCCATCTGGTGAACCTCCACACACACAAAATTATAATTAAATTGCCCCTGGTCCCTTGCATTCTGTTTGTCAGAATGTTCTCTGAAACAGTCATGGAGTGTGTTATAAAGTTGGATTTTATTAAAGCAATTGGTTTTGTGTAAGGTTTTTTTGTTTTCTACACTTCTGCTAATGAAGTTGCACTATGAACAACATTCTAGCCTGTTTTTAAGTAAACAAGACTTAAATGTTACATTTGTATAAATTTCTTTTGCAATTATTCCATTAATTCAGGTTCTATTCATCTTATTGCTAATTCTCTGTCTTGAACCTTAGCCCTGCACAAACTCCTTGCAGAGATTCATAGATGGGCATTACTGTGCTGAAAGCAGGACATTTTTGAAAGTAATTTTCTGCCTTGAGGAAACCTGAAACTTCTTGATGAATTATCATTACATAATTTTGTGTGACCCTGAAATGTAAAGTAGATTATATAATGGTACCTGATGTAGCAACCTTAGTCCTGGCTATGAATGCTGAATGAAGAGTTCATAGCAAATGATTTATTCAATTTTAAGGCCCTCCGTCTCTGCTCAGAGAATACAAAAGAGTAGAGAAGTATTGATTTCCCATTGTCTTTTTTTCCTTTGGAGACTGATTGTGATCAGCATGAGATAACTATTTTTTACTTAATGTTTGAAATCGGACTCATGCTGGCTTTATCAGAAAAATCATAACGCATTGTTTCTCTCCTCCCTGAATGAATGCTGCTCTTATAACCTAGAGGGCATCATAATGAAACCATTTTTCTTTCTTCCAGGCAAGTAAATATAACAGCTAAGATAATTTAGATTAATTCTATGCGTTTTCCTTTTGAATGCAGATCTCTCTTGATGTGAGTATGAGCTGGCTATTGTTCTGAACTGTACTGAGCTCCTGCATCATTGGTACATCTAGGGAGGCAAGACAGGGAAACGAAAGTTCGCCTCTATCACTTTTCTCACATTATCTCAAAATAATTGTGCCTGTGTCGTCTTGGTTGTAGTCTTTGTGATTATACCTTGCTTAATTGCAGCTGTGTCACAGCTATGATAAGAAGGAACGAGAACTCCATTCCTCTGATTTGGTTAAGTATCAATTCCTATAAAATGGAATAATTGCCTTTATGGACCACAGCCACAGACAGAGAAGTGTTTTCAGCAGCAAATGGAGAGATTTTCCTGTTAGGCAGACTTCTGTGCCCCAGGTTTTGCTAGGGACCTAACATCAACACTAGTATAATTTCCTCATTGCAAGCCAAAAGATAATCTTAGGTGAAAACCCCACAAATAAAATAGTCAAATTTTGGACCTTGGTTGTGTTCATCACACAAAAGGGTGTGCTAAATGTCATCTGTATGCCAGGATTGCTACTGAGTGCATGAATGGGCACTGTCCTTGCTGAGAACACAGTGTGGCCTTTGCCAAGGTCATATTCCTGGTTCTGCACTAAGAAAAGCTTTTCCTCTTATTTCCACTTCCAGGCCCAGACTGCATCCTTGGGATCACCATCCTATGCATTTGTTGTTATCACATTGTTTGTTGTTGCTTCTTTCCCATGGAGTAACTCCTGGTAAATGCAATCAGCACTGCCATCCTGGGCCTCCTGCTCTGGATAGACCATCTGCTTGACCCTCTCACTCTGCTTTGTCCAAACAGCATCCTTTAATGTCTATAATGAAAATGCTTTAACCAACCCATGGCTAGGCTTCCATGCAGTTGAAACCTTGGAAGTTTGTCAAGATCCGTGGTTCATATCATGTAACCATTAACACTTATTAGTAACATTAAAGGATTTTGTGGGGATTCTGCAGCATAGACTTTGCTGCCTAAAGGCCCTCAGATGCTGTGAAGAACAGATTCTCAAAACCTTTCTCTGTTCTGCAGAATGGGCAAGAGCACAAGCAGCTGCACACCCACAGCTGGAATAATTTTCCCCATTTCAAGGCAGACTAAAGAAGTACAGAACTGTGTATACACAGGACTTTACCTCTTGTTCTAAGAAATGCACAAACAAAAGCTGTCCTTGTTGTATTTTTCTCACTGCCATTAATGCACCTACCACAGTAATACTGGTTTAGTTGCTAGGAAGTAGCAATACATTTCAGGCACATTTCAAAAATTAGGAAAAAAAGATCTTCTCATACACTGAATAAACAACTTTTCCATGAATATCCTACACTTCAGTTGCCTCAATATAGTAGAGGCTTATTGACTTACTGCAAGCTACATTTGAATGATTGCTTCATATATTATGATATGCAACATTACATCCTGTTTCTTTTCTATTTCTATAGCCCAAAGACTTACTGGAATCGGTGTGTCTCAGACTCATAAAAAATACATGACTTTAAAAACAGATTATTATATAAAAATCCACCAACCTTGAGAAACTGCAGAGGTGGGGGATTTTTGTGCTGGAATTCATTTCAGTTTGCTAACATTATCCCTATGTATCTTCAGTTTGAAAGTACAATCTGGCAATTTATAATAAAGAGCCATGAAACAGCTTTCCAGAAAGGAATTAAAAAAAACCCTATAAATTAAAAACTCCCAGAAATCTGGATGCCTGATTGCAAGTGAGAGTAATATTCTTCAGAGCTGGCGGAGAAAGAATTCAAATAATAATCTCTGGTATATAAGGACTCTGCTACTTAGTCAATAAAAGATGGGTAATCTTCCCCCCAGAGCTTTGCAACATGAACAGAAAATAACTAAAGTAAAATGTTTTACATGATGCTATTGTGTGTGATTATTTAGTGAGCCAGAGAGGCGGATAAGAAGCAGCACTCCAAAAGGGAAATATTGTCACTGAGGGAGAACTGTCAAACTACTGAGATGGATGTTTCTTCCCAGTAGCTGAGTGGTAGGGTACTGGAGAATTGGAGGGCATTGCAATGTGAGATCCCCAATCCAAAAGCATTCATATTTGATATTTTAACATAAAATTTTACAGATGTACTTCTTTTACAAATATATATAAGTGCACCTATTTAGTGCAGGTACTGGATTTAGAAGCTAATAAAAATCTGAAATAGCTACCTGTGAATCAGCACTCCAAAATACCATCTCTGCACTAAAATAAAATATTACATAGGTTTTAAGTGCAAAACTCTCATTTTGTTAGGAACTGTACAGCTCTGTAAGAAAGTGATCTCTAAGGCTCATATTCTTTATCAAAACCTGTTCTGAACTAGTTCTAGGGAAGTACCAAAGCTGGATCCATACAATTAGATGTTTGTAGAGGAGGTTGAAGCTATCAAATTAAGAAATGGGTCACAGCCTAATTTCTTGCATTTAAGCTTTTTCAAGAGCTCCTATAAATCTTTGAAGGAAGTATGAGTTGTATTTAATCTTGTATTACTCTTAAGTAATAGACATATCAAGCAAAGTTGTGGTGCAGTTATGGCTTACCTTGTCTCCAACGGCCTTGCTCCCTCTTTATGTTACTGACCCGTTCTGTTGGGTCAGGATCTTAAGAAAATCACTCTCTAAACTCAAGTTAGACCAAATTAACACAGTTGAATTAAACACTGTACAAAACAGACCTTTTCTAGAAGTGTGATTGAATGGATGTGAGTTCAGATGCACACACAATAACCCTCAATAAAACCTTACGAGCCAGAATAGATATGAGCCAAAAGATATATGACCATATCCCATAATGCCAGTTGTCTGGAGTAGACACACTCAAAGTGCCTACTGTTGAAACTGGGCTACTGTGCAATAAAGTCACGTACTCAGAGAACAAACTTTAAGAACCGTAAGTTCGGGCTTGTGATAGTAAGAAAGGCCACTCATTTGTTTTTAGGTTTGCCTCATGTTTAATGTTATCTTTTTTCACAGACAAGAGACCAGAACACTGACTAGAAGTGCAGGAGGTGCTTCTGCTTTCGTTGTTCCTTATGCATCAAAATGAGAAATAGTAATCTGAACGTCTTGAAACTGTAGAAGGAAGATAGGTGCCTAGATGCCAAGAGATGGACAGTAGTAGAACTGTAGGGGCCTTTATTGATGTTTTAGTATTAAAAGGCTGTTAGCTTTTGGGAATATAGGAAGTTTGGTAAAATATGTGAGTTACTCTCTTTGATTGAAAGGCAGTATTCAAAAAGGCAGGTGAGTCCATTAGAGACTTCACTCACACTACTCAAAATGTCAGTATTTTAACAATAATTTTAATTTAACTGAGAAAATGAATGAAAATCAATGAGTCATTTCTCATTAAAAATGTATTAAAAAGCTATCAAAAAAGTTTAGTAACAGGTTGTCGTGGTTTAATCTCAGTGGGAAATTAAGCCCCATGCAGCTGTTCAGTCACTCCCCAGCAGTGGGATCAGGAAGAGAATCAGAAGGGTGAAAGGTAGAAAACCTGTGGGTTGAGATGAAGACAGTTCAATTGGGAAAGTGAAAGTCACACACATAAGCAAAGCAAAACAAGGCATGAAACCACTGCTCCCAAAGGTCAGGCAGGTGTTCAGCCAGGAGAGCAGGGGCCCCATCACATGTTACAGTGACTTGGGAAGACAAACACCTTCTCTCTCAACGTCCTCCCCTTCCTCCTTCTTACTCCCATTTTATACACTGAGCATGATGTCATCTAGTATGGAATATCCCTCTGACCACTTTGGGTCACCTATCCCAGCTGTGTCTCACTCCCAGCTTCCTCACCAACATGGAGCACAAAACTAGAAAAGGCCTTGTCTCTGTACAAGCCTTACTCAGGAATAACAAAAACATCACAATATTATGAACCCTGTGTTCAGCACAAATCTAAACCACGGGCCCATACCAGCCACTGTGAAGTCAATTCTACCCCCTACCACAATTCTACCACAGGTGTTCCATAGTTGGTGTCTTACATTACTAAAGACCCAAATACTTACCCAAAACTGAATTAAACAAAGCTTAAGACCCTCAAAAGTCTTAGATTAGGAGGTTTTTTAACATGGAAGCATTTTTATGCCATAAAATTGCTCACATGTATATACATTCATATAGATAAGTAGAAGAGCAAGCAAAGTATCCAACCAGTATATCTGCACAAATTTGGTGTCTGTCAAGAAGACATCATTTTCTTGCCAAAAAAGCTGAACTTGCAGTCTAACTATTCCTCTCAGGGTTGGTATATAATGAAGTACAAACTCCTGTGGGAGTTGCTTTTGCTGCTGGAATTCAAACTAGAACAAGCAGACGCTACGGCGAGATAAGGAATACTCCGGCTGTGCTCTGCAGCTGCACTGTACGTCTGCAGCGTGCAATGTGAAATAGGCTTTGGCCTCCCAAGCACAGGCAGTGAGCCAACAAAGCTCCTGCATGTATCTTTGTGCCTTTGCAGTCTAAAGAGTGTGGTATGTGCTTCGTCAAAGAAATGGAACCTTGAGGGAATGGAACCGATTATGGGGAGCTACAGGTAAGGAGTAGAAATGAAAGTGTGTTGCAGTCATTTAATCTGCACAGTCCTTAAAATAGAGCGGGCACACAAACGGGTTGGAAATTTCAACATACGATGCTGGAAAACCTCTGAACCTGAGCCTTACCCTTGTCCATATTTAGCTATTTATCCTCAGTGTTTTTGATAGCTCAAAGTTTACTTTTTGTTCGTACAGCAACAAATGTAATGGAAGATACCTCACTTTTCCATCTCAGGAAAGCAAATGTTATAAGAACTGTAGCAGCAAACATAAGCCTGATGCATTAAAAAAAACCAAAACAGTTGTTGCTTTTCTTTACATCTCTGAATTTTAACACAGTTTGATTAGAATTTTATTTATGTTGTTTACATTACTTTCATTTCTCTAGTATAGAATCTTTTGCAATATTTTAAGGGCATGAGGGAATTCTACAGCCAGAGAACTCTATTTCATGCTGTTTCAGAGCTAGACCTAACAGTAAGGAACGGTGATATAGAGTAGACTTAAAAATATCAGACTTGTTTGTGCTAAAGAGTGTCTGCATTAAACACCAAAATGTTTTCTATAATGAAATCAACTTTCTAAAAAACCTGTTGGAGTGCCTTTATCTTGGAACCAGCGCCCATGGAGGTGGATACAGGGAAGCCTATACCAATAACATAATTTACTGACTGAGTACTAGCTCACCAGTTATAAGGAAAAACCTAGTTTTGACTTACATTGCAATTTGCATAATTTTAGTAATCATTTATAAGCTACTATTATTACACTTGGGCTTCCACAAAAACAAAAAAAGAAAAAGAAATGACAGGAAGAGTTAAGTATGTAAAGGAATGCAGGAACATAGCTGAATTAAACAGTAATACCTTACCAATGAGACAGCAGTAATGCATTTCAAATATAATCATGTTTCTATCAGAAGTCAAGGTCTTCAGAAAAGTGTTCTCTAAGATAAAAAATGTACTAGATAGTATTCCATTACAAGTATAAACAGCAATTTTTTTGTTCTCTTTGTAACACAGTTTTACCACTCTGTAATTGTAATCTAATAATCGGTGTTGTAATATTTATTCCATTTTAAAAACTTATTATTTCTGCAAAGTATAGAGAGCAGATAATGAGTCAAGCTATTACTAAATGGCAAAGAGGAGTTTAAGTGAGTCAGTTTTGGACTGAATTAAGTGATAGAGAACGTAAATAGTAGACAGTGATTTTAAAGATAAATCAGGCCAAGAGAAGTTTATGAAGAATGAAGAGATAGGGAATATCCCAAATGACAAATGGAAGAAAAATAATTATAGGGAAATCTAAAAGAAAAAAAAAAATTAAAAAAAAAAAGAGAACACTAAAATAGAATTATTACTTATAAGATTCACAAAGAGGATCTAGGAGACCTAATTTTTTAAGTTCATTCTGGAGCAACTTATAATTACAACTCCTTTCAAGAAAAAAATTTGAGGACTAACATTAGAAATCAGGTGTTTTTCAAACCACTCAGGAAGGCATCCCTATTAAAAAAATGAATTAAATTTGTTATTTAGTGAAGAATGTCTTCAACTGAGAAGTGATCTAAAGAGAAAACTGGAAAAAAAAAAAAATCCAAACTAATTTTTTAAGGCAATTAGTAAATTCAAAACAATATTGAAATATAAGGACATGAGAACATTAGATTACAAATTATATAGAGGATGGTAGAGAACATTTCTGCTGAAGATTTTTTTTGTTCAGCTCTGTATCTGAGAAGGTAGAATGGCAGTCGTGAAAACTGTGTGGGGAAAAATCCTTGAGTGAATCAAATTCACCTGATTAATGTACCTAAATTTTGGCAAAGCCTTGTGAGTCTTAAGTATTTCCTGAAGCATTTTCTTAATTTATCCATGGAAAGAATTACTCACTTTTAAAGACCTTCCATGATAGAACCAAAGAGATCAAAGCTTAAACATCTAAATTAGACAACAGGTTTTCTTTCTGGAAGCTTTAGATTAACCAAATTATTTTCGCTGACTAGGAAAAAAAAATCGGCCAAATATTTATGAAAAAATGCTTTGTGAGACATTTGAACTTATACATAAATCAGAGTAGGATTTCACTTTAGATTTAGGTTACACTGGTAATAATTCTGGTGTTATTAGACTTCTTAAACCTATTTACATGCACAGTTGAGACAGAATTACAACAGACAATATGTTTGACCATAAACAAGTGATAGAAGTGGGAGACACAGTAAAATCCAAAAAGAGAGCAGTATTTAACAGAGAAGTAGAACAGTTCCCTCAGTTTGTGTAGTTGTCAGTTTTCTGGATAAGATTTTTTTTCTAAGCAAATGCTGATTTGTGGAGTCCAAATGCAGCCTTAAACAAGTACATTGCAAAGCAAGTAAAGAGTAAATAATGGCTATGTATTGGCACCACAACCAAGTATCTGGTAATAATTTTTTTTCAGGAGATACCAACATGTAGCATTTTGCAACATGTATTTAAAGGTATATATACTCATCAAGGTGATTTTATCAAAGAAATTGGACTGTCAAGGTATGCTAGTTTCTCAGTAAGTTCACTGTGCCAAGCTTCCAAGGAGAAATTTTAATGGCACCAGCAGGAGGAAATGTTTCTTTTTGTCAATCCTTCATTTTCACTGTGAACTTTAAAATTCCCTAGTGGAACTAGAACACAAGAAAAAAATCCATCATATTCCTTAAAATGCTTTAAGCTATCAATAAACCATCAGAACATGAGTAGGCTGCTGATTACATAACCAAACTTGCAATGTATGCATTAAATCTGTTTTTAAAAAGCCCTGTTCAATGACAAATTGTAACTAACTTTCATGTTAAAACATGTAAAATAAAGAGTTATGTTAGGAACCCAGTTAAGTTTCTACTCTGTAACAGAGTAATAGAGTAGTTAGCTTTAGTAAACTGAAGTAATATAGGGTCTCAAAAGTGTCAGCATTTTTAGTACATACTGCACCAAAATCTGGAGAGTAGAAGTAATTCAGGATAAAATATATTCTGATAACTAGTGCGTGGCAAAGCTAACAAACAATGCTAAGCCTTTTATGTGATATATCACACAGTGTCCATATGGCAATGCATAGTTATATTAGTGATTCCAAATAAGATTGAACTGATTGTTACAGACAAGTTAGATTTCTTTCTTCACACATTTTCCCTAGCCATTGTTCTTGTGTTCTAAGAATATGGTGTCATCAGCTGGATTAGGTGTTCTTGGTCTGCTGTTCCCAAAAGAATACACTTTATGTTTTTAATTAGATTATTTCACGATCAGGGTGCCCTAAAGCTTTGAGATGGAAAACAAAGAGATGAAAATAAAACAAAGGTAGAATTATACATCATCAAAAAAAAAAAAAGGACAGTGTGACGGGAAAGACAATCTTCTGATACTTAAGGAGAGGCTGGGTTAAGGTGTGCCAAGATGAGCAGATAAAGCAGCTGTAAAGACTAGATCAAAGCAGGAGAGTTTACTGAACAAGGGTCTTAAAAAGAAGTCTAAGGTGGCTTTGAAAAATAGCAGAAGAGAATTTGGACTCTGCAGATTGCAGGTTGCAAATTGTTCTGAGTCTATTTTGGTACAGAATTCCCATTACCCTAGGAGTTCCACACAGAGAACAGAATGGCTCTCGGGGCTCAAACACAGTCTTGCTCAATTTATTGTCTATGAAAGAGCACTTGTGTGAAGACCCTCAAAGTCTGTAATCTAAGAAAAAAACAAGCACACTTTTACTGCAGCAGCTTAGAATTTTTTTGAACATACTTTGTGCTATTCAAGTTGAAAATTGTAAGATGAGGCAGATGCAATTTAGTTCATTTCCCTTAAAAAGAACCCTAAAAGTAAAATATATTGCCTAAGCAGCAGGCACCTTTTCCTTTTCAAGCTGCTTCCTATGCCTCAAGCAGGATGCTTATAGTCTGAGCATTTTTATTATAACAAAAAAAAAAAAAAAAATCCGGAACAATGCCAGAGACTCCAGCAGATGTGAGTCAAAACTAAATATCACATGGGTGGGATCTCCATAGTAACTAATTCAAATACATCAGATACACTAGAAACGAGTCCACTCTTCAGTTTATCTTTTACTTGAAGTTTAACTTTCTCTGTTAAAGCTTACTAAAAATATTAGTAATAATGTGATACTATTATTAATATATTATCCAATAATATAATAATCACTCTGTTTATAGGCATTTAATATTCCACAGCCATAAATTATATTGTACCAAGAAAGAAGAGAGGAGTTGGTGTCTGAAAATAAAAAGGCTCAAAAAAGTATCACAAGATCCCTGCTTCACTTCAGAACAGGGTTAAGTTCCTCTTCTTTTTGCAGAAGGAAATAGACTCTTTGTGGCTTCTAATAGTCCAGATGAAAAAAACAAACTAACCACCCTCAATAGCAGGTCCTGGGAAAGAAGTGGAATTGTAGTAGATGGCAAACACCACAGCTCTGGACCTTCTCATGGGACAATCTTTGAAGCACGTTGGCTCTGTGAGCACCACAATGTCAGCAGTGATGCCCTCAGCCAACCTGGGACCCCCCCTTCCCAGTCTTCAGGACCCTGTTTCAGCCCCCCAGGCCACTGGTCCCTGTTCTGGCAGCACTGCAGCAGTACTGGTCTGCTCCTCATCTTTGCCCCATCTCGTTTTGCCAAACTTCATCACTTGCTATGCTGGGGGCTGTTGATGGACCAACCTGAGCCCCATGGGTGAGGGCATGGCCAGTTGTGGAACACCCGCAAGCCTGGCTGCCCAGCTCTGGGGAATTTGCTGGTCTATACTCTTCTGGACAGACTGTCACAGAGAAGGTGAACAACACCATGTTCAGCAAGTAATTAACAGAAATGGAAGGGGGTTTTGAATGCAGGGTTTTTGCTTGGTTTAATTTTGTTCAGTGTTGTCACTAGCAATCTGGTGAATGCAATAAAAGGTGTGATTATTAAAAATTTACTGGGGCTACCTAGGGGGAAGGACTACATGTTGGTTGGAAAACAGCATTATCAATGAAAATGGTCATAACTGCATTTTACTAAAATTGGGATACAATTCATCACAAAAAAGTGAAAGGATCTGTGCTTAAGTAAAAACCACCAGATGAAGAAAAGGATATGGAACATCAGGCCCTTGGGAAAGAATCCAAAGGCAAGGGTGAAAGAGAGCATTGAACCACATCCAGGTATAATGTTACTCAGAAGAATGTAATCATCACAAAGGAGTATAGCTGGCAGGACACAAATGAACATTTTCTGCTTCATCTGGCAGAGTAGAAGACTCGAGGTGGGTGTGGCTACAACACAGGCAGTCTAAAGGAGAGTAATGCAAATGACCAGAGGTTTAGAAAACATGGTCTATGAGGAATGTTTTAAAGAGCAGAAATTTCTTCCCCCTTAGAAGACTTGAAGGAGATCACGATAAAAAACCTTCAAGTATGAAAGTGTGTTTTAAAAAAGTGAGAAGGTATTCTATGCCTGTAGGATAAATTGTGACAAGAAACAATGAAGCTGAAAATTTAAACTGTGAAAAGTTAAGAAAAACAGAGTGCTGAGTATTTTGTTTTGAGTCTCTCTGCCACTGAGGTCTTTAGAAATATGCTAGACAGCCATCTGTCAGCAATGATAACATGTATAGTTAATCTTGTCTTCTGGGATGGACTGTCTCTTAGAGACCCTTCCAACACTTTTCTAACACAGTTATTGCCAAATCCCAGCAGATCTTTAATGGGAACATTGGCAAGATAGTATGTACTGCAGTATCTGTAGAAGAAATACACAACATCTAGAAATATGGTCTACTGAATTTTCAGATTAATTGTGTAGGACTCTCTGCACTTAGCTCTTGTTGCTGCTACACTTTGGAGGGGGGGGAACACACAGCATGTTACTGCTTTACAATGGTAGCTTATACTTAAATTACTAGTACAAGGTTTTCTGGAGAAACAGAAATTCAAGGACATTAGAAGGACAAAGAATGTTGGATAAAATGTTTGTTACTGCCACAAACCCCATGAAAGAATTTATTTGGAAGTATCAAAGACAACTTCAATGACACACTGTGACATCTGAAGACAAGTTCATATCTAGTCTGTGCTGAATACAGCATTTCTGGGATGAAGGGGTTTTTTTTTGTTTGGTTTTTTTTTTAACAGTAAAGAAAGAAAGGTTTGTGGAAGGAACAGTATTAGAAAATAAACTAAACTTTAAAAAAGGTAAAGCATACAACACAGGGGAGCTGAGTGTCAGTTTTTTGAAGTGACTGGCCACTGAGACGTCTCTCTCCTTTTTATGTCAAAGACAAGAAGGCAGATGTCTAAGGTTGGATTCCTGTTTCTGCTCTTCTTTTGGTCCTCTGACGAAAGATTTATTAAGTTCTGCAAAACAAAACTAGTATTTTGTTTTGGGTTTTGTTTGGGTTTTTTGGGGAAAGGGTGTAGATAATACAGAACTGGAACTGGTTTTGGCAAATACATGACTTAACCGTGCCCTGTTGTAGTTAAGCTCAAGGGAAGTACTCAATTTGAGAAGGCTAGTGTGAGTCCCATACCAGCTAAATGTTTTAGAGGACTGTTTCAACCACATTCGGCAAAGTGAGGTAACATCAGAATGTAGAACAGTGTAGCAATTTACATGAAAGAAGATTTAGGTAAATTCTAAGAGGCTTTGGTGACACACTGAAGGACAAATGGACAAGTTGCTGTTTAAGAGGCACTGGACAACTCACAGATTTCTACATCAAAAACTAATTCACCCCACGACTTGCAAAATTCTTTGAAGGCATTGGTTGCATCAGAAAGCACAGCTACAACAGCACTGCACAACTGTAATTGTGCTTTTTAAATGGCAGAACTGTTGAAAGCTCACATACACATTGGTCACTGCAGCTAAAGCAGCAATGTCTTAAGGGAAGGGATGGGACCCTGGGCTGCAGTTACTCAGTGTGTCAAGAGTAAGACCAAATGACACAGCCTACGAGGTTCAGACAGAAAGAGTGCAAAAGGAAGTGGCTGGGTTAAAAAAAGACAAAAGCAACAGCCCATGTGTATGGTAAATCTCATTGGAATCAGCAAGGTGGCACATAGCCAACAGCAGGACTAAGAATGCTCTGGATACGTGCATCTGATCTGGACAGGTTGTGATTCCAGATGGCCAAAAGACAAATCACATCCAGTTTCAACATTTTAAATGTTTAATTTTATTTAAAAGTCCTAACGGAGCTTTTCTGAGCAGGAAATGGCATGATAACTGCTATGCGCAGCTCCAGGTGGGAAAGAGTGCATTATTGTCATTTTTATTTTGAGCAAAGTCCTCCTGGTGTGGAGCAGCTGCGTGGTCCCCAGGCATGCTGAAAGGTGGCACTCCAACAGGATGTCTGGAAGCGCGGCTGGTGTGTCCCAGAAGGGGCTGCTCAAACCAGTTCTGCACAGACGGCTGGAAAGTGCGAGTTCCCCTGTCGGTCACTGGCGTCAGAGCGCCAGCTTGGACGCCCGTCTGTCAGAATTTAAACTGCCTTCACAAACGGCATGAACTTTATACATGAGAGGAGTAGGCAGCCTACAAGGGACCCAGCAGGGATGCTTTCCAAAATGATCTAAGGCATTGGATGGGGAAAAAAATAAAAGTAAAAAAGGTTTTTATTGCTAACATGAAGTACAGTTTGAAAAATGCAAAATATAAAAAACTTCATCGTTGGGTAAGTTTTCTAAAAGCAACGTCCTACCATTCACAGGAGGCACGACCCAGAGTGTACTAGATATTTAAATTAGTATCATGATCCTAAAAATCCTTAGGGACTTCTTAAAGGGAAAAAGTTATTGAGAAAAACTTATTTGGACTTTTTTTCTGTTCCATACTTTCCTAAACCCTCTAATCATGTTCTTCTTCCTGCTAATTAAAGACCAATATACTGCAGCTTAATAACTGTCCACGATTCACTGAGAAAGAGAATGAGCTGTCTTATTCTACAAAAAATCATCCATGAACCTCCATCCCATCATCATTTATTTTTAGAAGTAGGCTTGACAACTCCTCTTCTGGGCCTTGCTGGCAGCATGTTATATTTTGCCCCTCTGTGCATTGCACCTTGGACAACACCAGCACAGAGAATGCAGAGCACTGGACATCAGGGCAGAAAAAGGCCAAGGGTCCAAACTACTAAACCTCACCAACTGGCCATTTCTGCCCAAGGAGAATTCTAGAATTATCTTTAATTAGTGGTAAAAATTCTGTTGTCAGAAAGAAAATATGAATATGAGATTTGAAGCCCTTAGCCCCAGATGTGCTTTGCAGCTGGCAGGTAGAGCACAAAATATTTTTTTCAAAAGCCACTAGCTACCTGTGGAAGGGCTTTGACTTCTCTCTTCATGAGAGCTTGGGAGTTTAAGGCAGTAGGGAATACAGGCTTCAGCTTTCTTGTAGGGGTTTGCTTTAGTGGTTTTATCAGTCTCTAACTTAAGCAGAAAGGGATGTCAGGAGGTTACTGGGTCTGAGGAGGAACATTGTTCTTACATAAAAGCACAGTATGTCTGTGTCTTCCTGTGACATAACATTGCAGACATCTTTTTATCTAAGCTAGTCAGTGGTAGTTCATTAAATAAAGCCAAACTATCCACACCACAGGTTAGAATATTCACTGCCAATTCTGCATAAATATAAACGCACAGGACTGCTTTGAGTACATGGGTCAACCATTCAGTCATATCTGCTAAACAGCTGTAAAGTAGCAACTGTGATTTGCCTGCATCCCCTCAGTTACTTAAATATAAGCCATGAATGTCTTACTAGAAGCTGTTTTGCAACAAGTCAACCTCTAAATTAGCTTGTAGATCCATTAGACCCAAAGCTTTGTTTATATTAGAACTGCCAGAGAGGTTGTAATTTGCTGTTCTTTTTAGTTATGAATATCATGGATTGCAAGACGAAGTAGAACAACACTGAACAATAAATGAAATTAGGGAACAGTTAACATCGATCGGTTCATGTCTGTTGCCAAGGGCAATCTTGGTGAGCCTAATTTTAAATTCTATTGAACAAATTAATGTATAATTTCCTTATCAGGAACAGTGCCTGATCAGAAGAAGCTTCAAGAGGTAAGGAGTGCTAATGGATCTTGAAATTGGATCCTAGCCATGGCAATGAGCCTGGAGCTTTGCATCACCATTAATGGATGGTCTACAAGTACGGTGTGAAGAGATAGCACATTGGTCATAGACACTTCTTCAGGCTGGATTTTCTTTATCAACATTTCTTGTCCTTAGAGCATCTCTGCCTTCTTTCAAGATTTTTTTTTTTAAATGCCATCAGGATTGTTTATTTTCTTTACCTCTGTTTCTTCTATTCCTTTGCACTCTTCCCCCTTTGGTTTATTTTTAAAGGCACCTAAAATAAGCTTGAAGAATTTGGTGAATCAGCTGTGTCAAATTCTGTAGCAGCAGCAAACACAACTGCAATTTTTTGTGACCAGACAAGCATGTGTTTAGGCATACACACAAACCTACCCAACTGCTGAACTATCTTATTGCAGTTTATTTGTAATTTAGTGAAGGAAACAGAGCAAAGGGATGAAAAGGGAAGATGCTATTGATTAGCACCTCTTGGTACAAAATCAAAATAATCTCTTCCTCTTTTTTTTTTTTTTTTTAAATTTTTTTAAATATGGGACAGAGAGACAATTATACCAGAAATGCACCTGTACTTCAACTGCATGTTGTTATTTTTGTAGAATCTATTTGGTTGAAATGGGTTTTGTAACTGAAAATTATTTTTCTTCTACTGGCAATCTAAAGGGCTTTAAAACTTCATATGGGAGTTGGACTTTTCATAAACCTTTCAAAATAGTCAATTCCATGTAACATAATTTCTTCAAAGAAACTAATAAACAGGAGCGACTTCCACAATTTTTTTTAGCAACCTTGTTTTACAAGCACATTTTCACAATATCACCATAAATGTTTTTCCTACTAAGAAAAGTTAGAGCAATTTTCTTCTGTTTCTGGAGATCTTTGTTTCTTTTGTAAGTGCAAAATGCCTTTCCAAATTTCTCAACAGAAGTTTAGAAAAGGCAGAGGTTTCAGCTCCAATAGAATCCAAACAGAATTATTTGATATCCTGGATACAAAAACCCACCTATAAAGAGCAAACTGGGAGGACAAATGGCAATTTTGACAGAAGCAGTTTAAGAAATTGACTCACATAAATCCCTATCAGCAGCATTTATCACAGGGCAGAGCTGTAGGGTGAAGGAAAAAAAGGAGAGAGAATACACAAATGTGAATGTTGAGGGCTGAGGAGGGAAAGAGTAGTAGGGCACAGAAATGATGTACAATGCCATGATTAGCTTTGATTTTCCTTGTGCTGTAGGTTTTCTCTGATTGTACTGCAGAACTTGTTCAAATATTGATATATCTGCTTTGTATTGAGAAGATGACCCTATCAGCCAAGCGTGATTCACAGTTCTTATTGAGAAATTAATTTTTGACTTCTCCAGAGAAGGTAGCTTTTGTGATAACATTTTGCCGTTGTATTATTTTACAAATGTTGCATATAATTTACAATAGACCAAATATCTTCTTTACCACTGGAAAATGCTCACTGACATCCATCAGTATCAAAGGTGTTTTATATGTGGTCAGAACTGAGAAGCTGAGCAGTAGTCTTTGTTACTAATTCACAATAGTCATCCTTTTTTGATATATTCTTCAAACATAGCCCAGAGAGGTATATTATGTTTAAACAGCATGTGAGATCTGTTCCATGCAGAAAGGAAAAGTATCCAAATGAGCCTTCATTCAGCTAAAGCAATCTTGAAAATTTTCTTACATGCTTTTATTACTGATCAAAATTATGCCTTCTCAATCCTTTTATCCCCTACAAGTTTAATTTTTCATTGGCTATTGTTTCCAGTAATTATTCCTTCAGCTTTCTCTCTTGGATCTTTTCTTTCTGATATCTCAACATCCAGTTTTGCCAAGAGCTTTGCTTCCTTAATAAACTATTCATTTCCATATATTCTCTCTAAAGTCCTGGTTGTTCTAATGAATAAAAATTACATTTCTGGTGATGCATTCTTTGGTTGATTACAGATTAACACCCTTTGGTTCGAGTGAAAGAATCCAAAATGATACAAGAGAAAACCCCCCACATAGCTAATATGGGAGGATGATGTCCTGTTGAAAGCAAATATAGTTGGAGAAACTGAAGGCAGAACAGCACAGTTCTGCATGGAACAAACTCCTTGAGGGAGTGGAAAGTGCACTAAAAAAATTGTGTGGACATTTGCAGGGCATTCCTGGTTTCCTAGAATTCCTAAAATAATCTATCTCTAGTTGTTCAATAAACAGCTCCCGACTTCACTTAAAAAATTTTTGTCTTCACAGAATCACAGAATATGCTGAGTTGGAAGTTACCTACAGGCATCATCATGTCCAGCTCCTGGCCATGCAAAAGATCACTCTGAAGAGTCACCCAAGAGCATTGTCCAAATGCTTCTTTAACTCTCTTAAACTGGTGTCCAAATGCTTCTTGAACTTCCTGGGGAGGCTGTTCCAATGCCCAACCACCCTCTGAGTGAACAACTTTTTTCTAATATCCAACCTAAACCTCCCCTGACACAGCTTCATACCACTCTCTCGGGTCCTGTCCCTGGTCACCACAGAGCAGAGATCAATGCCTGCCCATCCTCCTCCCCTCCCAAGGAAGTTGTGACTGCAGTGAGGTCTCCCCTCACTCTCCGCCTCTCCAGGCTGAACAGACCAAGTGACCTCAGCCACTCCTCACACCCCTTCTCCTCAAGGCCCTTCACCATCCTCATTGTCTTCCTTTGGACACTCTAAGAATTTAAGGACTTTATTATATTCTGGCACCCAAAACTGCCCCCAGCACTCGAGGTGAGGCCACCCCAGTGCAGAGCAGAGCAGGACAATCTCCTCCATTCCCTGGCTGCAGATGCTGGGCGTGATGCCCCCCAGGCATTGCTGCCAGGGCACTGCTGACTCCTATTCAACTTGTCACCAACCAGGACCCCCATCTCCCTTTCCATGGCACTGCTTTCCAGCATCTCATTCCCCAGTCTGTCCATACATCCACAGTTGACCCACCCAGGTGCAGAATCAAATGCATTTTCCCTTGTTGAACTTCTTCTTGTTGGTGATTGCCCAGCTCTCTAATTTGTCAAGGTCTCTCTGCAGGGCATCCCTGCCTTTGAAGGAGTCAACAGCTGGTCCCAGTTTTATACCATCTGCAAACTTCCTTGGCATCCCTTCCCGTCCTTCATCCAGGTCATTTATGAAGATGTTGAAGAGCACAGGGCTGAGGATGGAGCCCTGTGGAACTCCAGTAGTGACAGGTGACCAGTCTGATGTCACCCCATGCACTATAACCCTTTGTGACTGACCCACGATCCAGTTGCTCACCCATCCCATGATGTCTTTATCCAGCTGTGTGCTGGACATTTTGTCCAAAAGGATGCTGTGAGAGACAGTACCAACAGCTTTACTGAAATCTAGAAACATTACATGAACTGGCTTCCCTTGATCAGCCAGATGAGTTTGCCATAAAACAAAATCAGGCTTGATAAGCAGTTTTTTCCTCTTATGAAGTTGTGCTGGCTATGACCAGTTACTATGTTGACTGGATAAGGGAAACTAATTAAAGTCTTAATGAAACCTAGAGAAAGGTGAGAACTCAGCAAAACTCAAACACTGGGAGCAACCAATAGACAGAATACCAAAGAGGGAAAAATAATTTGAGCTAATGAATTGTTTTTTCTACCTTTCCTGCCAAACTAAATGCAAGTTAATATTTTACAACTGACACAAACACAGCAATTATAAATGTTCTCCCTGCATAAGAATTCAAATTGAAATTGATTATGGATTCCTGAAATTCTTCTAACTTTGCACACAACATTCCACAACAGTTTGGGAAAACATTGAATACGAATGTATCATTCTTTGCTCTGCTAATACTTAGAAAAAAAGTGGTGGGCAAAATTTCATAGACCTACTATATGTATTTGTGGAATTTAGCAGTTCACAGATTTGTTATTTCTCTCTACCATAACAGCCTTTGCTATTATGGTGGAGTTATGAGATGATCTGATGAACTTGTCAACTTTGCTCGCACAAATGTTCATGTAGAACATGTGTATGTATCACAGGGCCACTAATCACAGGTAACAACTTCTATATTTAATCTCACTGAAATGTTAATACTCAGAATAAAACATTCCCAAGTCTATGCTTAGGAAACTCTACACAGCAAAGCTATTACTCAGCATCTGTCATGAGTTTACTGGTTAATTTAAAACCAAAGGAAAAAAAGCTGTGGATGACTGATCAGTTTGGAACCAACTTACCACCTGTCCTGTACCAACAGATCTCAGTAATCTAAACCAACTTAACTCTACATTCAGACTATTAAAGAAAAAAAAAAAAAGATACTTAAGGGCTGGCTCCTCAGAGGAAAGAGCATTATAAGGATCTAAAGTGTCCACAAATTTCTAGCTCAAATTTTCCATACAATGGAAACAATTAAATATCAACAATGGGATGTACAGAAGCCACAACATGGAGAAGCTGCTACTTAACAGTAATTAATTGAAAATGCTTAGGATGCAGGTGGGACTAAAACCTGTTATTTACCAGGACCAGAGCAAAATAAAAGTGCTCTAGCTCCTAACTCAGCCATCAGAAATAGCAATCCCTCCTTGGATTGTGGTGTTTTAAAGACAACAGTAGAATTGTTCCTTTGAACATTCCTGTAATATGTTGGATCCCCAGCTCAGCATCTTCTTCATCTGCCTAACTTGGATGTGTGGTTATATCAACCACCTCCCCATATTGCTTTATCTCAAGTTATTTTGAGATTACATACCCAGAAAGCTTCTCTTTAGAGAAAATGCTTCAACACTTAAGTTATTCACAAGAATTGCAACCCACATCTGCTATTAGCCTTTGCAGTGTTCTCCACTGGCCCCTTAAACTGCAAAACCATAAGATATTTCTGAACAATGGAAATGTACTGGCAAAGCTTGCAGGTGAAATGGTTTAAATCCTTAAACACAGGACATATAGTCCGGCCCTGAACAGCTCACCACGATTAGCTTTGAATATGCCCAGCACTATAAGGTTGGGAAGTTAATTTTGGCAGGTTAAGATTACCCGGCAATTGAGCAGAGATGTTGACAATTTCAGCAGGGTGCTTGCAGGTTAAAGTACTTTTAGAAATAGAATATTAGAACCTTTGGGTCCTATGAACTTGTCAAAATATATTCATTGAGGGGCTTTAACTGGTTGGCCAGCATTCCTCTTCTGAGGACCCAGGCAGAAGAGTGACCCAGAAGCGCATGATTCCACCCTTCACTACAGGAACCCTCATATTTTGGTTGAAAAGAAGATATGTACTGTAGTCCCCAGCAAAATGGCAATTCTTTTAATTTTATGGTATTTCTAATCACCAGGAATATTGTCTGAACATTACAAAATAAATCATCAGAGATGGACAAATTCTTGCTGCGTGCTCTCCAAATATGGAAAACTCAACTGAGAAATTATCCCCACAAGATAAAACATACTAAGAAATTGTTAATTTGCTGGCTTTGGCCAGTTCTTCTGTCATTTCCAGGGCCTTGACTTTATGAATCCCTTTCCTGGAGAACAATTGTTAATTATTTTCTTTCATTTTGCAGCTGATTCCCATACATCTACATAGTGATGTGCTTCCTCTAAAATTGTCTTTTGATGTGTATAATAGTTAATGATTTCTCAAATAAAAACACAGGTACATTTACCAAAGAGTTTACAGATGCTTTTAATTATGGGAACTGGATGCAGAGCACTCAATAACTGTGACCTTTAGTTCAGGTTCTGAGAGTCTCATTACAATAGAAATGTTCCAGCAGCAGCAGCAAACAAGGGTCAGCTTTGTGAAAGATATCTATCAGCAGCTGCTGTCAACAAGTCAAGGCAGAATTAAATACAGCAGCCAGAGTTTTAGAGTTGGTCTGACCTTGCACTCCTATCTGCATGGTCCCAGGGTAAAAAAAGTTGGTAATACCAACATTAAATGATCAACTGCTTCCCTCTAAGCAAGATAGTCCTCTATGCAAACAGGAATAAAATGTGTTATTAAGGTTTCACTAACATTTTATTTGGAAGAAAATTCAAACTAAAACTTCATAGTGAGGTGAATTTTAAGTTCATATATATGCCATGATCAAAATTTACATCTCATAATCTTCTCTAATGTGAAGTTTAGATTGGGTGTATTTTTAGTGTGTATCAGGCAGTACTTGACAGAAGGTGCCATGATGGAGGTGGACATTAAAAGATTGCTTGTTATGAAGTGTTCATTTTATTGGATGGAGAAGCTTTATAGTTTGCTGGCAGTGAGGTACTAACAGAACTAAACCTTCTGGAAGAGATGGAAATACAGCAACACAAGCTTAATGGAGCAAATTCAAGTATTTTTAGCTTGAGGTAAATCTGGCTGAAGTCTGGGAAAAGTGGGACAATCCTCCAGAAGGTCATAAGTTTGTAACATATCATTATTTGACATAGATCTGAATGCAAAAGGGTTACTCCCTCAGAAGAACAAGAGCTCCTGGTTCCAGTCTGTCCTAGGATGGGACAATTGCCAGCAGATGCCTTCCTGGCATCTTCCTGTTGTACCACGCTGGTTCTTATGAGCCCCATGGTTTCAGTGAAAGCAGCACGCTGGAAATGCAGGGCCGGGGCTTATGACCACCAAAGCTTCCAGTGCTTGGAAGGGTCTAAGCATGTTTACAAACTCTGGGATACTGCAGGTTGCTTCCCTGCAGACACCTGAATCCCACTCTCCCCAGCTTCTGGGTGAGCTCCTGAGGTGTGGGGGCAACAAGCAGCCAGTGGGGTGCAAAGACATGGCACAGGTACAGCACTTGCTGTGCTTAAACTTGGTGTGCACCTTGGTGAGTGATCCAGGGAGTTCATTCTTCATTTGAAGCTCTGTACTGACTTCATGCTTAGCCCTGAGCAACATTTATTTAACCTCTGTATGACTCAATTTCTCTGACTGTAGTGTGACTGTACAATAATACTTCCCCAGCTTTAAGGACAATTGTGCATACAAATCTCTGGACCATGTGGAATAGTATCATTATGATTATAGCCATTTTTCAGATTTGGAAATCTGATTACCCCCTCATCTGTGTTATCTTTTGCAGATATATGTGTTATATTTTACCTGTGTCCTGAGGCAGCCTTATCATTCAATGATGTTTGCTTAACCAAGCATTTCTTTATTTTAAATTTGTATATCTGTAAACTTCTATAGTTTATTGACAGTAGCTTGATTTCTGTTCTCCTATCATACATCACAACTTTTTTTTGCTAATTCATACATCATTGTCAATAAATGCAGTTGACATACATTACCCTGATGCATTTTAAAAAGACATTACATAGAATCATAGTCAAAGACCTGTATTTGACAAAGCAGAAACACACAGAACTAACTTTAATGGATTTCAAGTTTTTTCCATTCTGTGGAACAAAAAGAGTAACGAGGATGCTCTACATTGATATGAAGATGTTTAGCACTCAAAATCCGAGTCCTTAAATAGGAATCGGGCTTAGATCAGAAGATTGCATGCTGACTTTTGCAACAGTATTATGGATTTCCCACATGACATTCATTGAAAATAGAAAAATATTAAAATCATAGGAAATATCTTGAAGATGGTAAAGCTAAGATGAAGAAACCTTTTCTTTTACACATCTGTTATCAAATTCAAGTGCAGCAGTGTCAGTACTAGGTGGACAGTCTTTCATACTCTTTGAAAGAATTCAGTCCCTTAACCCTGAATCAAGAAGGTATTTTTTGTCAATTAGGATAAGCTGCACCCAACTCATTCAATATGTTAATAACATACACTATAGTGTAAACGTATACATCAGTAGATATTTGATTGGGTTTCTCCCCAAAACACCATGTGTATAATCACAGACTATTTCATGAGTGCTTTGATTAGGGGTAGTTTAGGTTCCTCATTTGTTGTAAATGATTTTGCAACAGTGTTTTGAAAAAGTGGCCTAGTACTTCATACGTGAACTGTTTACTATCCCTTGGTACATAACTAAAGCTTTATGTATGTCTTTATGAAATAATCTGACCTTTTGAGAATTCTGTGCTTCATTCATACGCCAAAAAGAAACCAAAGGACAGTGACAGTGAATCCATGGTCACTTTTCATCATGGTATAAGGTTAGCAGATGGGTTTCTAAAGACTCTATATGAGGATCACTGCTTAATATGTTTACAATGATCAACAAATTGCAGAGTAACAAGTTAAAAAAAATGTGTGAATAACCCAAGTCACCTTTGGTCAAAACTGGAGAGACCAGAGCAAAAAAAGGACTGAATCAAGTCACGAAAACTGTCAACACAATATAAGAAAACATCCCTGCTGACATCCGGAAATGCAGAAAAAATATAGTGTTGTAAATAATGTTACATGTATAATCTTGTCATTAACAATGGGTTAAGCAGTATTCTGTGTTACTTATCCATAATGCAAAAATACAGACTGCTCAAATGTCTCATGGCAGAGAGAGAAAGGAAATGTTATGGACTGCTCACCATGAACCTTCACGTTATGTACAACTATTCTGAAAGGAAGCAAATAGGTTCCTGAAGTACATAAGAAGTGGGATGGTAAGTAACATAGAAAATGTCTTCTATATTGTCACTGATACTTCTTGCTTTAGACTGGTATCTTATCAGAGAAAGCATACTGCAAAAATAGACAGGTTGAGTGAAGATAGATAAGAACAAGTTATTGGTATGGGGAAAAGTCTCTACTTCAAAAACTAAAAGATGATTATGTTAAAATATTAAAGGGGAGCATGAAAAAAGTGCATTAAATAAGACTGAACTGAGAAAGTAGACTTTACAGGAAATCACCCTTCAATGCACTGAAATAAATATTTCTAAGCAATAAACATAATTTCTACCCAACTTGTGATTACACAACGGAAGATATTTCCAGAGCATGGCTTTGACTATGGAAATTGAGAGAGCTTGAAAGTGTTTGGATGAACAGGTGATGAATGGCACAGTAATAGCACTTGTACCTATTCACTCTCACATTTCAGATTTCCTTTCTTTCTGTGATATTTGGGGTTTGATTCAGTCACTTGGGTCTAAGCATGCATATACCCCTAGTGCAATTTGAGATCCTGCAGGATACGCTGTCATATTGACCATGGGATGATGACTTGGTTACAGTGTGGAGTCTCAGATGACTCTAGACAATCTAGACATCTACAGACCTTAAAACTTGTCACTGTCAAAGGAAAGTCTGATCTACAGCAGCCACAGGTCTACTGTACTGTGAAAGATCACAAGTTTCTACTGAGTATTTCCACAAGAATGAACAACAACTTGGTGAAGAAAAAATATTCTTAGTGAACACCAAAAAGAAAATTAATGAAAACCAACCTGTAGTCAAACCATTATTTTCAACATTATACTCAACAGAGAACCCAGATTCTGCAAGACAAACTCCAAAGGAACAGGAAGATAGAAGTTGTTCAGTTCCCCCCTTGGTGGTCTCTATCCACCTTACACTAGGTCATGCAGCTGTGAAGGTTAGTGATAAACCTACTGCCTGCTGGCTTGCAGGTCTATAAGATTGCAGCAGGTACCTGATAATTATTTTCTGAATATACTTCTAGGAAAAGCTATTATGTTCAGGCCTGAGGGGGTATATTCTGCTCACTTCAAACCATTTTCTTTATGGATAAATTTCTTCCTTAAGTTCTGTTTAAGTACTATAAGCCTGTAAGAACCAGTTTGTCTCATTTTCCAATGAAAATGATGCTGAAAAAGAAGGGAATATAAAATATTGGTTTACCTCAGTATGGAAATCTGATTTCTGCCAAAAAAGGAAGAAAGTATTACACTTATTTGGAACATAAGCCTACTATCAGGAACATAAGCACACTGCTTCAGGAAAGTTACATTTTTATGCATAAACAAAGATTGGTTTTATTTGAAGGAAATACCTTATTAACTTATTCATTTTAAATAAAAACCCAAGAGATCCTACATCCTAACAAGAACAAACAGTGGCATTCGTCATAAACGATGGAAATATTTTAAACTTGCAAGAGCATAAACAGATTTCCATCAAATTGGTAAGTTTTTTCCAAACCTTCTGTCATGTATAGAAGAAAGTTTAATGGCCACGTTACCTGAAAATGCACATCTATAACGGAGAAAGAGACAACTTGTGTAGCGTCTGTTCTGAGATAATTTTCTATCCCATTGTCATTAAGTAGAAGATGAATCCTTTAATTATACTTTAAAATTCAGTCATGCTGTTATCCCACTAGTTAATTCAATTAAAATGAACCCTTGTTAATTCAATCAAAAGGAATCAAACCAACTCTTGAACTGTTTTTCTTCCTTGTGTTTTCCTTTTGGAGGAGGTCTGAGGGGATAAAGGGAAGAAGGATGAACTAACACCAGAGTGCTTGTCCCTGGACCCTGAAAAAGCAAACCTTATACCCTTTTATGCATATACAGCAGCTCCCTGTAGGAAGGGGCCCTTCATTATTTCAGTAGCTTTTCCATGTGCTCAGAGTTTTGTCTGTCATCCCCTTGTGCAAGCAATAAAGATATCATCAAATGATTCGATATGAGGTTAAAAATGGTGATGGGAATGGGGGATGATTTATTTTATATGACGTGCATTTTTGTTTATGCATTCACGAAGGCCATGTCTGCAAGATCTGTAATGCCAGCTTGCACACACTGCACAAATATGAATAAATGAATAATTGTTTTGATAATATTAAACAGCATGTGTGATGTAGCAGAGCAACATCTGTTATTAACGGTATAAACAAAAGGAGTTTTTACTGATTGCGTGTCATTCTGCATACGGGAACAATGTAATAGGCCCAATTTGGTAACTCGTTGCAGACAGCAGGAGGGATTGTGTAGGCCTGCTGTGAAAAACAGGAACAAGATTAGAGCAACAGTTCTCTCAAATGTGGAAAGCAAAAAAGCTCTGTAAAAGTGCTAGAAGAGGAAAGAATAAAATGCATATAGAATTGCTTGAGCTCATAGAAACCATTTATCTTTTTGAATATTATCATCTTCCCTTTACTTTTTCCTGTGTTCTACAGTGAGCTGAATAGCAGTAGCTAAGTAACCTGAATTTTAGAGGAATCTGTCAATGTTAAATACTTTTAGGCATCACCTAAGATAATAACCATATAGTTTTAATATCCTTTATGACACCAAGAACCAGGAAGGATACAAGCAAGTATTTCCTGTTCTATATGTATTAATAAATCTTGATTCAAAGAATGATAATGTGTACTGAGGATTACACAAAAATGAAGAACGTAGTTTTGGCTATATAGTTGAGTACAAATTGTATCTCACTGCTGCTTAGAGAACTGGTGTGACTCAATACAACCACCACTGTCCTCATTGAGGCCATCATTGGCAATTTTGTGGTCCCAAGATGAACTTTTTCAAGAAAATAAGCCAACAGAAAAGACACCTCTAAGGTTACTTTTCTATTTAAGAAGGTTAAGATCTGTGGGCCCCTTTTCTCTGGTGAGGAATGAACACAAGAGCAAATACAAGAGAAGTCAATGGACTACACAGATGAAGTTGCCTGTCCTGGATGCTGCTTGCTATATAATGAACTATACAGTGAAACTGGACCTTCCGTCCTCCAAAGTGATTTATAAATCAGTACATCACAGCATCTGTCTGGGTATTTCCTCACTGGTTTTACTGCATTATCACTCCTTTGCAACAATTTTAGTATGATTATTTATTTCAAACTATTGATTGGAAGCCCCCAGGTGTCTCTGAAATTAACCCTGTTCTGAATCCATACCTGAGCTCCTCACTCAACACCACCCAGCTGCAGTATCTTTACCTGTAGTAACTACAGCCACCTCATCACTTGATCTCTATCATATATTTAAAACCATACACAAAATGAAATTTCCTTTCTTAGCTAAACATATCAAATGGATGCCTTCAACAGCTTTCTGAAAAATTGGAGTGGAACATCAAAACACAAGCAACAAAGTAGTATAGCTATGTAAAAATGGGTGACTTCCCATCCTCTGCCATGGCCAGCACTGACTCACTCTATTTCTCACACAGAACAAGAGTTCTACTCCTTTCATCCCACCTCCTGATGGTATGGACTCTCAGTCCTGAGCTTGCCTTCTCTAGAATGCAATCATGAGTAGGCTTTCAGTTGCACAGTGTGTCTGAGACAACAAGTAAATGTTTATGTTTTCTGACTTGCACAATTCTTTGCTTTCTTTCAAATATCTAGTTGTTTGGGTTTTTCTAACATGCATAAAAAGGTAATTGTCTTTTTCAATTATTTCATGTAAAACAGAAACTTGGAGATTTATTGTATTTTCACTTCCGAACAAGGCAAAAAATTGCATTCCATGCCCATCATTTATCTTTTCGTTTCACTTTTAAATTATTTGTGTACAAAATCAAACATCATACTAAGCTCATGACATCACTGTAAATATAAGCATGCTTTTCTAGTGAACATTCTGAGAGTTGTAGCAAACTGACAAGTGTGAGTCTTGCACGTGTATGAATATGAATGCTTCCTTTTATTCCTTCTTGATGAGCCAGAGTGGTTTCTAGAGAAAGGTATAGGGCATTTTCATTGATAGTACAGTATGGTAAACATAACCACTAAAAGATATAGCAACCCCAGAGAGGGGTATCTTCAATGAATATCAGGTAATATTTTAACCAAATCATCAGTGAATCTTAGCAATCTTCCTAGAACAGACATCAATAAATATTTTCATCTACTGCTTAATCCAGCATTCAGTACAGAACTGACAGGTCAAGCAGAAATCATACAGCTTGCAGGACTAGGACAGCAATCTCATTCTTGAAGCAAATCCAAAAGTATTTGAAAGAATAGTGGGGTTGAAAGAGGGATGTTTGCTATTTTGTAAGCAATTTAAACCTATCTCTACCTGATGCCAAAAGGAAAAAGTAGTAAATCTTATACTGTCAATCAGAATTAAGCCAGCATGTACCATGGGAGGATTTTTAAATTATCACAGCAGGTTTTCATTGTAGTCTTGACTACTGATTGTTAATTCACCTTATCTCTCAAAGATTCAGCGTTAGAAATAACACCCTGTACCTGAACTTCATCCATTCCACAACAAATAAAAACTACACCACCATAGGGAGATCCTAAAATCCCCACAGATACCAAGGAGAGAACTTCTTTGGAACAATGGAAAAAATGGAAAATCTGGCCACTAGCTTTTCAGAAGTTCTTTCACACCCTTCAAAGCAGGGTTTTAATGCATCTTCTAGGGACCATAGAGAAAATGGAGCAAGACCAGTGATAGCAGACATAAATTTTGTGGAAGATAAAAACCAAAATGACAGTCTGGTCTCTGCTTTATGAAATCAGGATGCCAGACAATCTGTGTTGCTAAAAAAGCGCATTTTGGTCTTCCTATAAAGAAGAATCTTAGTTTCTGAGAAAGGCAATACAATCCCACTGAACATTCTCCTCTCCTGACATTAAGGAGAAACATAAGGTATCCCCTGATGCATTCATTTCTGTCATTAAATGTCTTTGCAGGACATAGAGTCATAGCATGATCTCTTTATAAGCTACCACAGAAAAGAAGGCATTTTGACATCTGAGATGAGTGACACAAAAGATTATTTTCACTAGGATATCTCATAAATCAGGGGAGAGTTCAATGCTACAATACTGATATACCCTAATGTATAAGTTGATCTTTAAGAATTTTTTTCTAAACCATAGTTGGATACAACTATGCAACACTATGGTCACACAATTGGTACAAAGTAAATGTAGCTACAGAAAGGAGTCACAGTCCACACTTTCTAGTCTGAATAATATTAAAAGAAATGAATAAATAAATAGAATATCCCTTGTGAAATTGAAGAAAGAAAACTCTTTCAGAAAGTACTTTCAAGATCCAGTATCTAGAAAGAGAATTTTTTCAGATAAAGCACCAAATGCAAAAATAAAGCAAAATTATTTTCATGCAGGTTTTGAGAAATACTTTTGGTTCACTATTGCATAAAAAAATTTACAGCATTTTCACTGGCATAAACGTCTGTGACTTGATTTGCATAAAAGAAAAGGAAACCAGGAGTTGTTATGGCAGCAAAGAGCAGGAACATGGTTGCAAATCTTTCTTCCATCCTATGTTAATTAAATGTACCACAGTGTGTGAAGTAGCTCTCAGCAAACTTGTATTTTAAAATTCTTGAGTGTAATTGAAAAACTCACTGCAAAGAATGCAAACGGCTGCTGGACAGATCAAAGAGCATGTGAAGAGTTATTTAGCAGGTTTGCTAATGGAAAGATAATGGCTTTTATGAAGATGATGGAACAAAAATAAAGCAGCAGACCTGAGGATAAATTAAAAGATGGAAAGAGGCCTTGTAAAATGAAGCAGTAACACAAATCCATTAGCTGTAAACACTGGGTAATATTAATCCTGTAAATGGTACTCCACGTCCATTTTGCGCATCATCTTGGGTGAAAGGTGGTAGCTTGTAGCAGAAAATAGGTGCTCTTTTATTTTAATGGTCTTGAATAAGGCTGTTGGCCATATTGACAGCTGTGCTGAGTAGCAGCTGGTAGCTAGGCAAAGTTGTTTAATGTTTATAACAATGAATAATAGATTTGTATGGTTTAGAACTAAAAGCTTTTCTTTATAAGTATCTAGAATAAGTATTCTAAAATGTTGGAAAAATATTAATTCAAAGGTAATTTTCTATAAAAAATGAAGTTCTATTGAAAGAAAAGACATAAAAAGGATGAAGGCAATTTTCCACACCACATACTCAGATTCATTAATCATATGCTCACTCAGAGCCATAAAGTTTTAAAAAGAAAAAGTTAAATATTTTATTTACATTAAATAGTTATATTAAATGAGGGAAATGCAAAGGAAGAGTATGTGGGGCCTGATCTGGCTCCCAGATGTTTTCAGTAAGAACTGGTCAGAATCAACAGTTTGTTAAATACATATTAAACATTATTGAGGGCAGTGGAGTTCATTACATTACTATGAAATGTTATAGGGTCAGGTTTTTGTTCTTCAATCATTTAAAAGAATCTTGGGAAATTAACCTTCCTTCCTTCCTTCCTTCCTTCCTTCCTTCCTTGATGGATAGA
>VZSE01014380.1:1661766-1732750 GCA_013398275.1 Promerops cafer | reverse complement strand
CTTCCTTCCTTCCTTCCTTCCTTCCTTCCTTCCTTCCTTCCTTCCCAGATGGATAGAATATTTTCAAAACATGAGAACAGCCAGTGCTTAAAGGTAGGAAGAGAGAGATAATCAAGTGTTCTGATTTGTTGTTTAGTAAATTAATTTATTATGTGAGGCTGGTAGACTAATATTATTTAATGGTGTGTGAAGTTATTACAACAGTATTAAAAAAAATAAAATTACCCCCACCACCACCATGTTTAAAAGGGGTAAACTGAAAAATCTCAATCATAACTGTTTTGCATAAAATCAAGCAGGTCACTCTCAGCCACCTGATCAGTTCAGCTTTTTCAACAAAATCATAGTACTGATTATTCAAAGGAGGACTTAAAAGTTTTAATGCAGCATTTCCCTTGAGTTCAGTCCTGTAGATAGTGCATAATCAGTTTTTAGAACCTGCTGTGTTCTTTCAGTTTCTGAAATGCATATATCAGGTCACAGACTGGGTTTATTTTTATAGCCATTTACTACTCACAGTGCCTTACTTTGTCAAAAACTTTAACTCATGAGGGAAGAAAACCCATTTTTGTGCATTGTGTTCTGTAATGCTGAGAAGAAGCAAAAAAATTCTGCAAAATCTTAGAAAAGCTTTCAGCTATTTCTTTTTGTGGAAGAGTGTTTCATCCACCTGACTCATTAATGGTCATGGAGCAAAAGGAACTGGACACTGAGGAGCCGCCTCTGTAAGAGAGGGGTTCAGTGTTCAGCAAAATAGACATCCCACTGACATCTCACTGGAACTGACAATATACCAACTAGCTGGTGCATTGGCAATTCCTATTTTCTGTTTTTCAAAGGCCTTTTTAGACAGTTGCCTCTCCACAGGTTGACTTTTATGTTCATACATGAACATTCTTAATGAATTAACATTGCATTTGGATGATCTGCCAAATCTATGTCTTTGGGAAAGCCAACTCTGCCAGAAGAACATCTCTTTTCATTCTTCCTAGATCCCAACCAGTAATCTAGAGAAGCACATCTTCAGGAAAATCCTGTTTTGCCCCCAAGTTTGATCCACTGTAAGCTGCAAAGTCTGGTTTTACATTTAGAACTCATTACACTCTTCAATGGTGTACAAAACAACTATTTCATGCTGCAAAATTCAATAAATAGAAATAGGTGAAAGTAGTTGTGTCACTTTCAATCTCAGTATCTTTTAGGGCATGTCATTGCATGAAGTCAGTAATATGATGTAACATCCTGGCAATACCTTATCCAGTCTTCAACGGAAGTTCGATAAAAGAAGCTCTTCCCTAAATGAAAGATAGAACAAGGGCTGGAAAAAGAAATAAAGTGTTTCTCTTTAAATAAACTGTTTATTGTGAGGAGGAAAGGAAATCTCTTCAAATACGAAAATAGTTTTCTAGTTTTAAAACACTATCATTATGAAATTAATTTCTGAAGAGAAGAATTATTCTGTCAAAAACTAGGATGTTAAATTACTTCGAATTAAATGAAACATCAGCAGAGATCGCCCTGTGTTTCACAAAGCTGATTTTGTGGTATTTCATAACATTTTTTCATGCTCAGACAAGTTAATAAAGAAAACTGCTTATCCAATGATGGCCAACCACAGATACCTGATGTGCTATTGTAGAGCTGCCAACAGTTCCAGCGTTCTTTAAAACATCACCTGGGTTTTCTGTGTTGTCAAGCTATGACATGCAAAGGCATTGTGAGTGCTGTGGGTAATGAAGTTTCTAATCGTGGCTCTGAAAATGCCATCAGTCTCTAAATTTTCAATGCATGGTGGAAAAAAAAAAAAACAGAGAAGTTTTTCCCTTTATAAAGTTAGAAAGAAAGTAAAATGATAAGCAAAAGACAAATGCACCATTTTTTGGACATAATCTCTGCTCAACTAAATAAGTGAGAATAAATATTTTAAAATTATTGTCGCAGTTTTTAATCAATATAAATACCTTTTCATATATTTGTATGGACATTTCTGGTGTTTCAGTATGGAATGGAGCTGAAAAGAGCTGTCATTATTTTTTACGTGCATTGGAAAAACTGGAAACTGATACAGCATTCTGTGATCTCCCAGGTATTTTTTTCAATTAAAAAAAAAAATTGGGAAAAAGAATGGGGAGCTGTTGAATTTGGTTTTCTGTCAGGGAAATATTTGATTTTCTGGAAAGTTTTGAGGTTTTTTTAATCAAAAAATTAAACCACATATGTTCATTTCCATCAATATTGATTGAATGTATGCCAGAGAAGATTAATTATTAGGAAAAACACCCCTGTCAGATTTAGACGTAATGTTAATGTATGACATTAGGGGTCAGATTCAGAGAGCAGACCTGCACCAGTTCATGGCCAAAGACAGCATTTCTGCAACCAGTGCAGGGACTGGTACCTTCTACCCAGGGACTTTACCCAGCTTCGAGGAACACTGTCCTGTTTCACTGTCCTGTACATTTCATAAAAAAGAGTTAATCCTTTGCTAATACCACAATACTTCTCAGGTTTATTGTCTATGTTCACCCTGGGCTATTTTAATTTCCTAGTATTGGCACCACACCGTACCTGCGAGGAAAACTTAGTTTATTTTGAAGACATGGAAAATCATCAGTGTAAAATGCTTAGTCATGGCCATTCTCCTTTGAAAGGGCACAAAAATCTAAGACTTCTTGTCTTAGAAATTCATGTGAAGTTTAGTACTTGTTAGTTATTGTTAGTACATGTTTATTTACACTCGTAGTAATTAAACTCATAGAAAGCATGTGAAAATCTCTGGATGGGTAATAAAGAAAAAAAGAGGAGATTGTCCTGTCTCTCTAAGGGAAACACATGCAGGACAAAATAATTTTCACCCACTCTCTGGGTGACAGCCCAAGAACCCAGCAGCATTCATGAACTGGCTGGTGGGTGCCCATGCACAAAGCTCAGTACACTGCTCCACTGTGCTTGCTGTCCTGGACCCTGTGTTTGTCACATCAGGTCTTGGAAGAGGCTGCTCCTGTGGTTTCCAGGGCAAGGATCCAATGGAAACAAAGGTTTATGAGTTTTGCTGATACCGAAACAGCTCATTTTCCTAAAAATACACATTTTAAGAATATATACACATGTACTCTTAGATCTTCATGCTACAGGAAGCTACTTTCTAGCAAAATTTAAGTTTTGACCACTGAAGGCTTCTAGTTGCAAGTGCATCAAATAGCACAGTTTTTCTGAACTCATTTAAGCTGTGTCCACTTACATTTTTCTCCATTTCTACAGGAAAATGATGGGCTGCAAGTAAAATGTGCTATAATTCAGAGAAAATTAAGCAGCTTCTCTGTATGGGAGACGTGGAATATCACATTTCCAAGGATGGACACAGAAGAATTTCAGGTATAAGGTTTCATATAGATTTCTTGAAACAGCTAGGAATAGCAGTCATCTTACTGTATTTTTTATATGAAAAATTGGGTGCCTAGACCAAGCCCCTTGGCCAGGTCACTGCTCTGCCATCACTGGGGAGACAGTCACTGCAGGAAAGGAATTCTTCCATTTGTTTTTCTCCATTACTTAGACAAGAGGTCTAAAAGAGCAGTGTAGACAAGATGACAAATGTTAGATGAGCTAATCCTCTCCCTGTGGGACCAATAAAAATGTGCTCTAACAGTGTTGAGAAAAGTGTCCCTTGGTGAAAATCTGGAGTCACATTTTTTTCCCTAGGGAGCCTCCTGTCTATTCTTAATGACAGAGAACACTGTGGTTGCTGTCTATTGTCTTCCTCCTGAGTACACAAAAAGGTTATGTGCACATTATAAAGCTCCAGAAAGGAATGGATCCTCTGAAATGTGATGGCTTTTATGACATCATGCTGTTGCTGCTGCTTGCCATCTTCAGGTGCCCATTCATTTCACAGTGCTTTGCTCCAACCTGTGTAAAAAAACATAGGGTTACAAAAGAAGTGTCACTAATGATAAAAATCGACAGTATCAAGAACTAGTATTTATTGTTACTAATATTTACTACGGCTTTGGTTTGACATATGATACCTCATTTCAGGGCAATTCATATAAATACTAGCACTTTTGCCAAAAGCATGATTTTTAAAACTGTAAGAGCAAGATATTTATTCATCCCAGGTATGTGCAACCTGAATTTATCACTTTGTTTCAAATTTGAATGCACACCCAAGATTTTCATATGTGATTTCCACAGATGTTTTCTTTGTACAGAAAGAGATGTGATTTTAAAAGTTGAATTTTGTGTTATAAAATTTTCTTATAATTAGTTTATTACTTTCTTTACTGGTAGCATAACTGAGGAAAAATCAAGTGTAAGAACACAGCTCATAGGGTCTAAATTATAAACAAACCACTTAAGAATACTTTAAGACAAGTAGTAAAATAAAGTATTCCTCAGATGTATATGTATTGAAAAACCGATTTGCGTAAAACAAGTCCTCAACGGATTTTATTAACTTCACACCTTTTTTTCCTTATAACTCCAGTTATTTCTATTTTTTCATAGAAATTTGGAATTTTTACATTGTGTGTACATCTTGTTTGGTATTTGAACATCCAGAACTTGCATTTCCAAGTCAGCACTAATATACATAAAAACAATTGGAAGCTCACTGTAGATAAGATGAGACATGGAGTGTCTATTTCTACTCATGCCAGAAGCCAGGTAAGGAACTGAAATTTAAAACAAAAATGTTGGTCGGGTCAAACTCAGACATGCCCATTTGGGTGAGATATAAATGTATGGAAGAATTAAATTAGGCAGTTTGACCACAATGCAAAATCACACTTATGAATTCTGTGCTTTGGACACAAGTGAACCAGTAAACTGCTGCGAACTGGATGGCAACAAGGCTGGTGGCTATAAACAAAGAGGCAGACAGACAGGTGGAAAAACTGACAGGCAAACAGAAAAATATGAAAGAGAACAAAGAATAATGCAGCAACAATTAAATTATATCAAGAGTTTTTTAGGCAAGAGAGGCATTCTCAGAAGATTTACTAAAACAGTATTTTACCTGCTATTGGTAACTAATCACTTGACATTTAACTTTCCATGCTGCCATTTTGTGATAATACAGAGAATTCACACGAATTCCAATAGTATGTGGAAATTCATACAAATACATGGGCAAAATCCCCAGCATTTGTAGCAATTACAAACAGTGGAGCATCTCTTAATCCAGTCAAAGATTTAATATAATTTTTCATGCTATTGGATTCCCAAGAAAAGGAAGAGTTAGAAGTCCTCAAAGTATTCCCCCATTCTCTGAGATTCCACATTAGTACAAGTAGAAACCGTGTTGCATACAGTTCAGATATAAATATTATCTTTATTAAAAAAAATAAACCAAATTAGGAGTTATATACAGTCTTTTAACTTAGAGCAGATTTCCCATGCAAACAAGAAAATTTGTGGCTGCTAATGTTACCTTTTACTTGGACTCATGCTCATTATAAAAAACTTTTAAAAATTACTAATAAGTTTTAAAAACTTCAACCAGTTGAACTATGTTTTTACAGCCTGGACACGTGCCTCTGACTGTTCTGTTTGTTTTCATTTGTGCATTTTTTTTTTTAAATCTTTGCCAAACCAATTAGGTTATCTTGAAGAACAGAGGAATGAGGTCAGGGAAAACATTTCTTGGCAAAATTAGACAATTCTGAACATTTGCCCAGTGAACGTCACCCCTTTTGTGCACTTCAATGAAGAAGGGTTCCTATCCAGAAAATAATGAGTATGCAATTAATGGTCATCTCATAACATATGCACACAAGGGATTATAAAAAGGCTGGCCAAACTTCTGAGTTCTTTTGGTTCAAACCCTGCATTGCTTGGGCTTGTAACTTAATCATGCCCTTATAACAGTTTGTTGTTGCTATTTTCAAGTTTTATTCATCTCCTCATTGAGTATTACTGGGAAATAATTTTTCTTGTAACTCGTTGCAGCATTCAGTTCCCAGTGAGATTAATGCAAGGATCACAATTGAGTCACCTCTTCTTCACAAATCAAACAATGCCTTTCTGTAACCCAAATTCTGATTGCTGATAATGGAGTGGTTCCAGTTTTGGCTGGGTTCAGCTTTTCATACTGCTGTCCTGCTGCTGGCTCATCGTTGTCAGGTTGTCTGGCTTCTGCTTCTCTCTCCTGTTGCAGCTGGGTTGGCTTCAGGCTATGATGATTTTGCCTGCAGTCCTTACCTCCTGCTGTTCTATCAAGGACAATAATGCTTGAGGCTGAGCCTTAAATTTCTAAACCCTTTATTCTGCAAAGCCTTAAGGCACATTTTACTGTTTCGAGAACCAAATCACAGAGTGATAAATTGGTAGGTTTGTATTATTTTCTAATCCTGGGACATGAACTTATTTGTGGCAAACCTTGAGCAGAGTTGGTCTAAAGACTGTACAGCCTAGATAAAAATAGATTTCCTTTTTAACACAAGAATTTCTGATTTCACCTTTCATATACACTGGTTCTCTTACAGAACTTCTTTTTGCAAAGAGCAAGTTGGCTAATATTATGAAGTAAAACCACTGTATGCATAGTTCCTTTCTTGCAAGTGCAGGGAGAAAATCTATAGTAGATGATACACCATTCACAATTTTTTGACTTTGTAAGTAAGTTTTCCCAGGAGAGTTTTTAAAACATGTTCTCACCAACTTGCAAATAAACAATTAATTGTCAGAGGACTGTGCTCTATTTTACCATTTTACATTTGGAATGATGGCCACTCAGCTATCCGAGTAATGTGTGTCATGTAAAACCCACATCAAGAGAGTCAAAATCTATCTTTTTTTCTGTATCATATTTGTTGCACCAGCTCAAAAACCGCTTTGTAAAGTTTAAGTGAAGTATACATGTTATTTATAATAATTAGAGCTTTCTGAAATGGCATTGCTTTTCCACTGTGTCCATTGTCCTTCTGTTTGACTCTTCTTTCTTGTTCCTGTGCAAGGGAGAAGAGAATATTTACAGATTCTTCTAGTTCCATACATTCCCACAAAGGAGTAAGTTCAGTCATTAACAAAGAGCTTCAGATTTGGAATAGTTCAGTGGAAAGCAATCAAGGTATTTATATGATTAATGCTAAAAGTGGCTAAGTATGTTGATTGGGACCTAAAAGCAATAAGCTTTATTTAACTGCAGATTTAACATTTTATATTTGCATTGAACTGACTTATCCTGTTATGCTTTTTGTACCATTATGTCTTATTTCAGTGTTAGCAATACAAACATAGCCTTTTAAAAGTCCTGGAGTATTCCAAAGTGTAAAAAGCTTTCAAATTTCTTTTTAAAGATTCCTTTGGGCTTAAAAATCTCTGATGATCACAAACAGGAGCAAAAGCAACAGTTTTTACTCAAGAAATATGTCAAGAGAAAGAATGCAGCTCATTACAATTTAGATTTAGATTTAGATTTAGATTTAGATTTAGATTTAGATTTAGATTAGATTTAGATTTAGATGTGGGTCAAAATACATATTGCCTACACATACTGAGCAACTGATATTGCCTTTTAAATATAGCATTTTTAGTCTGTAGAAGGAAGACATTTAAAGATAAAGCTCTTACATCAACTTGACTGCAAAGACAAATGTGTGTTTTTGTAATGAAATAGATGCAAAGGACCCTATGTACAGTATATAAATTGCATATTATATATAGATACAGTTGCTCCCATGTCAAGCATCTCAAAACACTCTCTAAGGAACACTGTTCATAAAGGTAAATTATTTGACTTCTGGTTTATATAAAGAAACAAGAATGTTGCAAGATGAAAGATCCATTCTTTGCTTTATTGTAACTAATAGAAAATCACATATTGACCTTTGCAGAGCACTAATGTCAGTCTGTGACTTTTCCAAAGTCACTCTAGAGGTTTGTGAAAGAAAGTCTGTTCTATTCCTACATGCTCTGCAGGACCATCCTACATTCTTGCCACAGATACTCAGGGCTACTAACCACTTTCTCAAACATTGGTTGATAACTATTGGTCAAAATTCATATCTATAAAATGTTCCAAGTTGTCATTGTTTTGAGTGATAAAAACAACCTTCACATTTCTATTTGATTTACAGTAAGTACCAAAAATGGTAGAAAACACCTGATATCTTGAGGAAAAAAAGGCTCCCTTTCCTATAAATTCATAGTTCAGAGCCCTTTGAATGCTTCAAAGTTTCACAGTTAAGGAACAACAGAAGCCAATCTTTATTTGAGAGATAAAAACATATGTTTATCTCACCTTCTAATCTTGTTCTTCTGGCTCCAGCAATACACCCTCAGCTGCCAAGCAATCTGAATGTACATCTGCCTCCAAGGTGTATCTGACTCCAGAACTATACAGAAAGTGGCCAGCTGTGATGACATATAAACCAAAAATACTTGGGGAAAGTGAGGAAGAAGCAGTGTCTCAATGACGCTTTTGCAACACATCATCTGTGAGGGGCCAACACAGAAAGTCTGGCTGCTAATCAGAGCTGGATACAAGCCATAAAGTTCAGCTACAAATGCAAACTTTTCTGAAGCCTGGGGACATTTGGCTCTGTGCATTCAGTAAATAGAGAAGGGCTAATACTAAGTGTAAGTATTTTAGCTCGTATAAATTAGGGGGGTGTTCTGGTGCAGATGTTTTCTTCAGATTGGTGGCCATTAATACTGCTGAATGAGGATGCAGCAGGAAGTAATTGCAGATTGAAGGCTATTGACAGAGTTTTCCACGAGCCTACTTGTTCTGTTTAATAGACTTATTTTTTGGGATATAATTTTTGGTTCAAGAAGAGAACAAATGGGTTGGTAAAAGGAGGGAAACTGTCCCTTCTCTGTGTAGTTACAGGGCCTGATTTCACGGAAGGATGTATTAGGAATCAGTAAGGAGGGACAGAGAAGCAATTAGGAGATTGCAGCCCAGGCAGAGAAGCTACTGAGAGAAGAGGGCTGCAGGGAGCTGTGCCTTGGCACAGAAAACCAATTTCATAATGACCAAGAGGGAATTACTGAGTTTTCTGTTACTCAGGCAATCAATATATTATCCAGAAGTCCTGACAACATGGACCTTCCCATCAGACAGAGTAGGCAGTGAGAGACTGAATTTAAAGCCTTTTATTTTCATGCTTTTGCCTAGTCATTTTGAGTTTCCTCTTCTTGAAAATTAAAGATGTCTTTTTATATCCTAACGAAAATGCAGTAGATTTTAGGTTAATTTCTCTCAAAGCTAGATAACTTGAAGCCACATACAGGCATTCAGTCATAAGAGATGGGACACAGAGAAGGTGAACTTTCTTTGTTCTCATGATAAGACAAAGAGAAAACCAAAGTGTTCATTTGTTTACTGAGCTCTGCACTTTGCTCTGGAAGGATACTGTTTTTCACTGCTCATCATTCATGCCAAATATTCCTTTGGTTTGCATGTACGAGATAAAAAATAAAGTTTTAGTTTGTCTTTTACTTTTTTATTTTGTTGTTTACATTGAAATTCTTTTTATGAAGACATTCTTCCAACTCACATACGGATTCTGTGGGAGAAGGTGAAGTTTAGGATGTTTGGGAGCTGTTCTAACTCAGTCTCCAGTGGCAAAACAATCTTTCATTAAAAGAACCACCTGAGAACAACAAATATGTCTTTTTCCCCCTTCTCCCCCCACTCCTCCAACAATGATTTATCCAAACTTAGAGGACTACACATCCAGCAGATGTGTTTGTCTGCACTATATAAATCCATACTCCCAAGCCTAGACTGGAAATGTGTCACCTTTATGTCCGGGAAATGCCACATCCCACAGGGCAACTAGTTTCCAATTCTTTGCCTTGCCACTGTCAAGCACCTGAACCCTGGTGCTCAAATATATCTCTGCACCTTCTGTCTCTCAGCCTTCTGATCCTTCAGACCCCTCACCCTTTGGTTCAGGGTGAGGTACCATACATTTGAGACATACAGCCTGATAGCTTAGCTGCAAACCTTGGCAGTGTTTCTCCCTAAGGTACATGTGTTAAGATTATAAATATCTCACTCTCAGGGAAGCTGGATGGGAAAGAGTACTTGTGGTGGTCTCAGAAGCAAATTAACACACATCTAGAAAGCCCCACTGTGAAATACTTCCCTTTTGCAGAGTGGTTTAAAAATGCTTTGTTGAGCTTTGCGACCTTGGGAGAGCCAGAGCAGAGACAAGTGAACACAGCAGGTGGAGAGTAGGAGTCTTGTTGGCTCAATGAAGGATTATCAAGTTATAGAATAGCTTTCTCCAGTCTTTGTTGCTCACCTGAGGGCTGTGGTATTGTCTGCCCTAGCCAGAGGAAAGGCAGGAATATGGCAAATGTCAGTCAGGCTGGTGACAGTAAAAGACTGATGCTTGAGCAAATGTCTGCAGCAGAGTCTGAATTACTTTGGCTTTTCAATCAGGTGGGCCCAGTGACCCAGCAAGGGGGGTTTTGTTTCATGACAAATCATGTTCAGCAGCAGGACCTCATATTTCTTCCAAATTTCCCTGCAAGTCTACACCATAATTCTGTCTCAGATTTTACAATGAAGAAGGTTAAATGGATTGTTAACTGGTAAGTCTTGAAAAAACAAAAACAGAAAACAAACTAAAACAAAAACAAACTAAAACAGAAAACAAACAAACAAAAATCCTGAAATTTTTATTTTAAAAGGTTACCTTTTCTTTAAGAACACTTCAAGATCTGATTGAATCACTAGTGTGTATAAACTGCTAAGGCATATGATAAATACATAATAAGGTATGAAGAAGGACAATAATTGAGTACTGGAGCAGTGACTACAGTAAAGATCTGCTAAAAAAAATTCGACCACACCCAGTTTCTGCTAGTGCTAGGATGTTTTAAGAAATAACTGATATAACTGATTGGTGCTTGCACTGAACAGGATATTTCAATTTTTTTGTCTTAACCTTTGGAGAAGCTTGTACAGAAATGCCTTTTGAACAGTTTAAGAGTAGTATTTAAGAAAGTAATTTTTTTTAGGTAATTTGAAAACTCTTCCCCCTGCCCTTTTGTGTCCCTAACTCTTATTTTCAACTGATGTTTGAGCTCAGCTAGGTCTGTCTTCAATATTAGAAAATTTCATGTAAGATCTTGCCTTCTGAGTTTCTTTTTGCACACTGTTTTATTATTTTAGTTTGTTCTCCCCCAAGCCAGAAAAATCTTTGGATCTATTTTACGACTTTTGCTGTTGTTTTTGTTTTTCTTCTATCAGAAAAGTCACTGAGATCTTTAAATCAAATTTCCAATAATTGTCTTCTAAATGTAACTTGTCTGCATCTGTTCATAAAATTTTACAGTTTATGCTCTTTCTCTGGAAAAACCCTCAGCGCAGCTCCCAGAGGTTCTTCTCTGCCAAAAAATGTAACAAAATAGGTACAAAAAGGTAGATTTCTATCCTAGATCTGCAGAAAAACCCACTCCTCCTCTGCCCTTTGTCCACTCCTTTGTCCACTCCTTGACAACTTAGCGCTCAGGTTCAACTGACTTTCTTTGAGGCATATAGGGAGCCTTTTTTTAGAGCTCACTCACTGTCTGTATCCCAGTAATGAAATCACAGAACATCCCACATTCTGCATACATGGAAATCCTCAGTCCTGGCACTGATTCTTATTGTTATCTATGAACCATGATCTACCTAACAAGATCCCTTCTGAAACATTTTGCCAATGTGTTCTGTAGCTTTCTGGATTTACCTTTGACACCTACAAACGAATGAATTTCCTCAGGCACTTCAAGATCTATTCTTTCTCTGCTAAAGGAGTGTTCCTGTCTATCTTCTCCCTCCATCACTAGCAACTCAATTTCTGATTTATTCCTGCTTCATGAGTGTTCAAACCTTACAATTTTCTGTAATAAGCAAAAGGAATATAGAAACACATTTTATAATTTTAATACTATCCTACTTCTTTTTCCCTTGTTTGTGTTTAATTTTGTAAGCAAAAAACTGGTCATGCCAGGAAATTCAGCTCCTCTGTTCTGTTTCAGATCCAGGCCACCATGTCAAGAAGAATGGGAGTGGGCTCAGCAGTCCTTCCAGCTGTCCTGTTAAGAAGCTGTTCAATTACTTAGAGGAGAAAGGCATCAGTCCTGAGCAGGCCTCATATGTGTATGTTAGTCATTGCCAGATGAAGCTGTTATACCATCTGTTCTTCTTCCTTACGACTGCAAATCTTTTTAAGACCCTTCCTCAGGATGACACAGGCAATGAAGATACTTATAAATGCACAAATTATTGTATAGCATACTGAGCATGGATATGATAGATCAAATTCGAATACAGTAAATGCTTGATATTATACTTCTGAGACATGATTTCTCTGGCCTATTTTAGATACCTACTCTAGATTTAGATAAATGTACCCCAAGGTGCCCTCTATGAATTATAAAAAGATGCTACGTTGAGTACTTGTAGACATCTGTGCTGTCAACTCTAAAGCTGGGCAAGATGAATACCATCCATAAGGCCTAAGAGTAGTAGGGCTGCCTGCAAGGAAAAAAAACAGGTTTATCCACAGTTCATTTAATCTTTAACAGCTCTCTGGAGCACAGAGGGCCAGAAAACCTGGGTTTGGTCCATTTCCTCACAGTCCTGCTTACAGCTGTGGCATCTCATGCTCTCCTAACTGCTATTCCACACATTTTTCCCAGCTCCTTCCAAACGGGTGAGGCTGCTGTGCTGCAGCATAGTTAGAGACCACATGTACATCTCTGCTAGTCCTGTTACACAACATTCCTCTTGCAGCTCCATGCAGATCTTCTGTTAGATCAACCCAACTCAAACTGTACTTGAGATACCAACTCAAAAAAGGAGAAGGCAAGGATCAGTCCCTTCCTTACACTGGAAGTTCCAATATGCTGCAGTAAGTGGGGCACAGAATGAAATTGCAGTGCTAACCATGCACAATTTTACAACTCCAGTAAATTTTATACATTAGTAGACAATTGGAAAAATATGGGTTGCTATGCAGATATTCAAGACAAGGCACAAGTACTTGCAGGAAGACAATGTATATCAAACACAGAATCTATAGAAAATGAAAAATCTTCTGTGTTCAAGTCTTCTGTATTGTAATCATAATACTTCTTCATATTTCTATCTTCACACAAAGCTACAAGCAGCTTAGACTGAATATTGTAATGACTACAATACTCTGAAGTATGTTTCATGTAAAACAAATTGCATGCAAATGGTTCAACCCAGGAATGGGACAGGCGGCATTTGTACTGCCGCTGTATTTTGTGAGCCTTAATTCCTCACATTCATGGGGGCTGTAGTGATTCCTGATAAATCAAAACACTATCTCACCCCATGGCCTCTCTCCCACACTCTCAGATTTCCCTCCCTTGGCTGGCACAACACACCTCTGGGATTGAGTTAGCGGGTCCTGCTCATATTATGGACAAATATTGCTCAGGAGGTCCCATACCCTAGGATACTCCAAGGTTGAAGTCAAAAGGCTTATCTATGAGAACAAAAATATGTAACATTAAGCTGAATAACTCTAATAAGTGCAATTTTATTTGATAACAATTTCATTTAAATTTTTTTACTAATTCGCAACTGATTTCAAGTATGTTCTTGTTTTGCCAGTACTATTCAATGTTCCATAATTTTAGACATACAAGTGCAAGTCATTGTTTCCAACCAGCTTGATCCTGAATTCACACAGCTATTAATCAGTTTAATATGCTTCATGTTGCTAATTTGAAAAGCACATAAGGAAGAAGTCTGTGCAGTACAGATATGACAATTAGTGAAACAATCCTTTTTCTAAAAATTTGCTTGGGTAGTACAAATTTTACCAGAAACTTTGTCTCCTTGCACTAAAGAAGAGTAAAAGAGACAGTTGTTCTCATGCCAACTACTTTTGGTGCCAGAGGTAGCGATAGAAATATGTTGCCTCTGGAGGTTCAAGAGTATTTCATAATCCTCCCCCTCCCATCATTATTTTCCATTATGAGTCCCTCTTCTCTCTTCCTTGTTATCGTCTAGAAAACAGGCAAGCGTGCAGACGCAATATATAAAACTTAAAAAACCAACATGTCCATAAAGAACTGGTTGTCTGCCTGAAAGAAAAAAAGGGAAAATGAAAGAGACAACAAAACTCCAAGAGAGCACAACTTTGACTCAAATTGTGTCATGCTGAGGTGCAGTGTAAGATTCTACATTGTACATCACATTAAGTTCTGACTTCAGTTAAAATTTTAATGTATTTTTACAATATTTATGTTTGATTTCACTCACCACATGTGTTTTAGAACTGGTGAGATAAAAAAAAAAAGACCCTGACGATTTTGAAAGGGAGGAAATAAAGCTTCTGACCAGAGGAATTTGTTGTATTCGAGAAATAAAGAAAAACAACTGAACAAAGTTGGTTTTTTTGTTGGGTTTTTTTTGTTTGTTTGTTTTTTCCTAGATTATCATGATGGATTGTGGCTCAGCTCAGGATCTAGAACCAGATCAGATAAAGACTGAATTTTTATGAGATCTTTTACAGAATCAAAGCATAAGCTGAGTTGGAAGGGACCTACAAACATCATCAAATCCAACTCCTGGCCATGCACATGATCATCCCTAATAGTCACACCATATACCCAAGAGTATTGTACAAATTCTTGCATCCTGCTGTATCTGCTTCGCTGCAGAGCCTGTTCCACTGCCCAACCACCCTCTGAGTGAACAACTTTTTTCTAATATCCAACCTAAACCTCCCCTGAGACAACTTCCTACCACCCTCTTGGGTCCTATCCCTGGTCACTGCAGAGAAGAGATCAGTGCTTGCCCCTTCTCTTCCTCTCACAGGAAGCTCTAACTGCAGTGAGGTCTCCCCTCAGTCTCCTCCAGGCTGAACAGACCAAGTGACCTCAGTCACTCCTCACACAGCTTCTCCTCAAGGTCCTTCACCATCTTTGTTGCCCTCCTTTGAACACTCTCTAATAATTTAGTGATTTTTGTATATTGTGGCACGCAAAACTGCCCCCAGCACTTGAGGTGAGGCCACCCCAGTGCAGAGCAGAGCGGGACAATCTCCTCCCTTGCCTGGCTGGCGATGCTGGGCCTGATGCCCCCTAGGCCACAGGTGGTCCTCCTGGCTGCCAGGGCACTGCTGATTCATACCCAGTTTGCCACTGACCAAGACCCCCATCTATCTCCCTTTTCCATGGCACTGCTTTCCAGCATCTCATTCCCCAGTCTCAACCCAGTCATGTCCAGGGTTGCCCCACCCCAGGTGCAGAATCAAATGCATTTTCCCTTGATGAACTTCTTTTGGTGCTGATTGCCCAGCTCTCTAATTTGTCAAGGTCTCTCTGCAGGGCATCCCTGCCTTTGAAGGAGTCAACAGCTCCTCCCAGCTCTGTACCATCTGCAAACTTCCTTGGTATCTCTTCCAGTCTTTCATCCAGGTCATTTATGAAGATGTTGAAGAGCACAGGGCTGAGGATGGAGCCCTGTGGAACTCCAGTAGTGACAGGTGACCAGTCTGATGTCACCCCATGCACTATAACCCTTTGTGACTGACCCATGATCCAGTTGCTCACCCATCCCATGATGTCTTTATCCAGCTGTGTGCTGGACATTTTGTCCAAAAGGATGCTGTGAGAGACAGTACCAACAGCTTTACTGAAATCCAGAAATATCAGTTGGCTTCCCTTGATCAGCCAGGTGAGTTACCTTATCATAGAATGAGATCAGGCTTGACAAGCAGGACTTTCTTTGCATGAAGGTGTGCTGGCTGTGAATAATGACTGCATTGTCCTTTAGATGTTTTTCAATACCTCCCAGAATAATCTGCATAACCTTACCAGGCTGAGAAGGGAGACTAACAGAGCTGTATTTTCCAGGGTCATCCCTGCCCTTTTTGAAAACTGGGATGTTAGCCTGCTTTCTGTCAGCTGGGAGCTTTTACCTTGCCTATCTCAATGCAAGCGCAAGGCAGTCTACTTTTGAACCTAGAGACTTACAATACTAAATAAAAACGAGATGATTGATAATGTTATCAACACTAGGACAATAATCCAGACAAAAATGTATCTAATCTAACTTAAATATTCTACAATATAAATATCTACCAATGTCCTAGTCATAAAAGATTCCTTTTACAGTCATCAGAGAAAATTTATATATCTAAAATGCAGTTTTAAAACAAGTGTCTAAAATAGACCAAAGAGATTTAGAGGTATAGTACTCACTAACTTAATGACTGTTAGTGGATTTGGATGAGAACTGTCATTTCCATGATCCATATGTGGCCTAGAAACCATGTTTGAATTTAAATAGCCTGGTCTATTTTACATCACTGGTAGGCCCTCATCCAGAATACGGTGAATGCTGGAGATAAATATGTCTGTCATGTGTACTTTGTCTTCAGATTATCCTTTCTCAGTTATCAATCAGTACAAAACACTTTTACATAGGCAGATAGTGATAGGATGAGGGGGAATGGTCTTAGACTAAATGAAGAGAGTCTGAGACCAGATGTTAGGAAGAAGTTCTTTACTAATAGGGTAATGAAGCACTGGCACACGTTGCCCAGAGAAGCTGTGGATACTCCATCCCTGGAACAGTTCAAGGCCGGGTTGGACAGGGCTTTGAGCAACCTGGTCTAGTAGAAGATGTCCCTGCTTACAGCAGGGAGTTGAAATGAGATGATCCTTAAGGTCCTTTTCGGCCCAAGCTACCAAGTGTATGATCAGTGGAATGCACCACATCTTGCAGAAGTGAACGAGCCATTTCTTTCTAGGACAGAACAGAGATGTCTAGCTAGATGTGGTTATGTGATTTAAACTATACTTACTACCAAGGTCTTCTATTTTATCAAGATGAGCTGATGGTCTGAAATATCAGATACTGAATTTTTGGGATAAATATATACTGTTTTATTGTTAGCAATAACTGTTTTACTAGCAAAAAATTGCTGTTCTCATTAAATCCATGAGTCCATGTAACCCACTCACCCAGTCAGACAGGTTGAATGCATATTAACCATATTCAATGCATATCTAGACCCATTTAGAGCCTCTCAAAAAGGGGATTCCACAGCACTTCTAAATAAACCGCTCTAATGTTTAACTTTTTCAACCTTAGCAATTCTACAATTCCATGATTCTGTAGTAAGTACAGTAAAATCTTCCTCATGGGTAACTAACATTTTGCTGAAATGTAAGCCCACTGCTTATTGTTCTATCCCCAGCAGACAGGAGTATATGTCCATTTGGCAGTACTTTATTCCATGCTTATTCCACATGTAGTAGACATTTCATGCCTACTGAAAAAAAAAATCTCCTTGTAACTGTTATCTAACTAATGTAGTTGGAAAATAACATGAGCATTGTGTGCATCTGTGTATGTAGCAATGAGGTCAACAAAATTCTGTGCTGTTTGAGATTTAAGTATTCTATGACTAGCTACATACTGTCAACCTGACTATTAATTCCTTGAATCCTACTCCCATGAAGATGTCTCTCAACATGCAATCCATCAGGATTCAGACTGACAGCACATGAACATGAGTCCAAATAAATTAATTTTTTGTATAGTGCAGCTTTGAAAAGGTGTATCTGGTGATACTCTTTTTCAGTAACATGTTAAAGGAAACTAAACTTCACAAATGCTATAAAATATCATTCAGTTTTTTGGCATCACTTTAGTTTTATATTACAATGAGGTACCAAACCCCCCACACTCTTCATAAATCAGTCCAATACAATCTAATTGGAGCTAATTGTCATATCACCTATGCCACTGTAATAATATTAATACTGAAGGGGTTTCATAGGTAAGCAGAATTATGCCCAGGTTGTGTTTTTCCTAGCAGTTTTAGTTCATGCTGCAAGTCAAAATTTCAGGGAGAACTGTATCAGCTGGGTGCACTATAAAGCATTATAAAGAAAGTCATGCCTCTCAGTGAGCTGAATTCAAAGAGAGTCCCCATGTGTTGTGAATTATTTTTCTTTGTCCTTTGACTGAAACATGTTCTTGGAAGGATGCAATTGTTTCAGGTGGATAATGTGTTTAAATGTTAACACCTGTAAAGACAAAAACAAAAAGAGACATAATACCATTCTTATCCCATATATAAAATCTAAAAATCTGTATAATAAATGTGAAGCCAACATTTTATTCCCTAAACAGTTTACAGTTCATTAGCAAGAGCATTCACCACCATCTGACAGTTGGCCAGAACACTGATCTAAACTAGAAGATAATGAGGTCAGAAAATCTCTAAGAGCTGTATAAGAACTATGGAAAATAGATCTTTTTGTTTTAGAATGCCTCTGCAATGCCTGTGTGACAACAGAATGTACCCCCCTCTAAAAACTTCAATGATAAAGCCTCAGGAGTAAGGAACTCTTGAGACCAAAATCCAAGGCAAAACAGGTTTCCTTCAGGTCCTTTATGTGGTACTTACAGGAACCAGTAATGGGAAAAATCTTTTGGACATCAGTGACCAAGGGACCACATTCAGTGTTTCCTTGCTACATGGCATTTTAAGACCAGGCAGCATAGATTATGTCCCAAGTTTCTTACTTCAAAATGCCATTGGAAGAGGAATCCAAAGGATTAGGTGTCATGGGACATGAACTGTTTTCCAGGTACTAAAAGAGCTAGGTTAATGTTGTCACTTAAAAAATATTCATATATATATCCTGTGGAATCTAACAGAACAAATACAATTCACTACAGTTTAATAAAATAATCACATGTATTTGGCCACAAACAGTATAGTTATCAGTCATGGTCACAGATCCACACAACCAAATGATTCCAGAAAGCCATGGCTTTTACAAACAAACATTACATGAATTATGTGGGGAAGGATAAAGAGAAGGGGAATAGGAGAGACAAAATGCTAAGAAGAATACAATTAAAGGCCTTAGAACAGAAAATTCTTCTAAATACGATATGCAACCATAACTGTTGGATTTTAAGCATGATTTTAACCAACTGACTTTCACTTAAACCATCAGTCTCTTCACTTTCTTGTCTAACAGCTTTTGAACTTAAAAGAAAGTATGTTTTTGAGCCCTTCTTTTTTATTGTATCCAAACATGACAAAATCATTCAGGAAATGACCCACTTACTGCAGCGCTGCGAGCTCCCGCTCCGCACTGCCGTCCCTGCGGAGCGCTCCTCGGGGTGGCGTGCCAGAGGTCGGCAGCATCTTGGCAAAGGTGATAGCCTAATAACAAGCAGCGGTGGGCAAATGAAAAGGAAAATGACCCTTTGGACAACACAACCAGCCCATTAACTAGGACAGTTGGGGCCAAAGAGCAATAAATGAGGGAGGGTCCAGGATTATATTGGGGACAAGAGGGGAGCGGCTTCAGGGAAGGGTCCAATGGGAATAGGCAAGATAGGAGGGTCCAGGGAGGAGCAAGGGGCCCTGTGTCCTATCAGGACACAGGGGGAGGAATACATAAACTCTAAACCAATCATGGGGAGAACTGGGGAGAACAATCTGGAAAAGGGGAAGGAACGAAGGGTGATGGACAGGGAGATTGACATCAACTAGGGAAGGTTCTAGAAGGAGAGGTGGGGAAAGGATTACATAACTGGGGGTGGAGAGCAACTGCAGGGGGAAGGAGGAGACTATACTGTAGTCTCCTCCCACGGCACCCATTCAGGGTTGCCGTGGGATACTACAACTTACCTATACCAGCAGGAAAGCATAGGCCATCTTTTTTTTTACGGGACAGAGTGCTGTTGGTTGTTAGGTTGTTAATAACTACCAGACATCCTCCTGCAAAAGCCTTTGTGGTAGCTAGGGGAATACTGATCAGCAGACACATCTGCAACAAGGAATGGCAGCAATGCAGACTTCTGCCCAACACTGCACCCTGGGCCTGGTGATGAGCAGGGGGATGTTTCAACAACGCTTGTGTAGTTTGCTAGAAATGAGAGTTCTCCTCCACTCCTTTTATTCGGAGATGCCTCAGTTGTCACAAATGAGATTAGTTAATAGCTTAAAGGAGAAGGACCTCAAAGAGTTGAATATCTAAGTCAGACTACACACAGTCAATTGTTTGCTTGGAAAGCCATCAAGCAGCTCTTAGTTCTTAGAGTGCTTCTCACTCAGAGACCTGAAGTACTTTACAAGATGACTTCTGCTACACTCTTTCACAAATGGTGGACTCAAGGTAAGAAAAGTGTATGTGGAAGCAGAGAAATTAAAACTAGAATTTCATCTAGGCACCACCCTTCTCTTGCCCTGAGCTACCAATAAAGATGTGAAGTTTAGGCCTCAAATACATAATATTGAGTGTTATCTCCTTATATGGATGTGTATGTGTTAAGGAATTGGGAAAAAAATGCTAACAATTTTGGTACAAAAGTCATGAAGGTGGTCTGGCCTGTTTTGTTGAGATACCATTAAGGTTGTCTTGTAATTTTGCTAGAGATCAGTGAAGATACATCTCAAGCAGTTGTACACTGAACCATTGTAATCTTTTTGCTTGGATTATCTCCTTTAAATTGGGAGCTAAGTTTTCCCTGACTACCCAGAACCACAGAGCACTTGAAAGAATTTCAGTCAGTCTCTGACAGCTCCTGGACATTGTGGGCTTTCATGATTCCCTTTCTGTGCTGGGGAAGGAGCTTGAAGAGCTGCACAGGCTGGATAAGAATTTTCTTCACAAAACATAAGTTGTTCCTTTAAGTACAAACAGAAATCAGATAAGTGTGTTCCAGACTGACAGTTAGATGAGAATCTGTAATTCCTGTCTTTTCAGCAGGAATTCATGGGTAAAGACTTACCTGCTTTATCTTGTATTGTAGAATACTCAGTCACACCTGCTGCACCTCCAGTACAAGAAACCACAAGGACATGTTATGCACTAAGGTGATTATATCCCAAACTAATTAAAAAAAACCTTGAAACAAATATATTTCATTCTGCGGATCTCATTTAAGCCTCATATATCTCCATTCTAGACTGACATTTATGCAGCCTGATGTTCTCTTTCTCTTTAAAATAATACTCATAAAAAAACATAGATCATACATATTTATGTAGGGACATATCTATCAACCATTACAAAATGTAATTAGACATTTTTGGTTTGTATTATTCTGTTTCAAGGCATAGCGAAAGCTGTATACAAGTATGCAGAGAATAATGACACACTCTCTGGGAAGTCCTACAAATTCTCCCTGTTGTTTTGTGTGCTTTAAACTTGAGTTATGCTGAATATGAAGTCACAAATATGGGTTATACTAACATATTTTCCTTTTACAACAATAATTACTTGGAGGGACAAAACCAGGACAGAGGATAACTACTTACTGTAGTGCTACTCCTTATGTGGCTTTACTTCAGTTCCATAAATTTGGTTTACAGTTCAAGGACGATAGACCATATTCAAAACATAGGAGCTGATTACTATTAATAAAAAGAGGTGGTAATCCTAGAACTCATGTTGCTTTAAACTCCAACCTTTATAAGAACATTTCTTCAAGGAAAACAGCTCTACATTCTTCAAATATTTTTCATGTATCTTTTTGGTTCATCAGAATGATTCAATATTAGAAATGAATATTTTTTGTCAAGACTGCTTTTTGTTCTCTGGATCCTAAAAAACTGCAGTGAATTAAAAAAAAAAAAAAAAGTACAAACAAAAAACACAAACAAAGTAAACCCTAAGAGATTTGGCTGTTTCTCTATTTAAGTACCAATACCTACTTACTATGGCTACTCCCCTTGCAGGAGTGGTTATTTTCTTACAGGGCATATCTTCAAATCACTAAAAGATAGTATAATGAATATCCAATTTTGAATGTGTTCAAATTTGACCACTCCACAGCTTGCCATGGTGTTTAAGAAAACACTTTTTTGTTTAATCTCTTAAAGTCTGAAGTTTCAGCATAATTTTTATTGAAGTAAAGTCTTGTTATGAAACATGCTGTAGCAATGATGAACTCATTACCCAAGCATTTGCTGAAGGTAACCCAATAATAATTATTTTAATGATATTTTGCTCCTTTTAACTTCTGAATGATGCATTGGAAACTTCTGGATGATTTTTCTTCCTTTTAATTTCTTTACTTTTACTTATTTTTAATTTTTTTCCCCTTTGGACAATATTAAAATCTCTTTTCTATCTTTTTTTTTGTTTCCCTCCCTTTCTTTAAGGAAACTGAGAGAGAAACATGAAAATGCTTTCTTTTAGGGTCCTGAACCTTACCCAAAAGTATGGGAATGCAATCTCTTCAGTAGAGGCATCCTTTATCTTAAATATTGGGATTTATATAGTAGCATAACAGTCATGAACATGCTCTGGGTACCCTGAACCCACATGAAATTCTGCTGAGGCCACTGGGCTTCTTCTGTAGTGAAAGAGTTAATACAGGCTCATTGGACAGTGAACCATCCCATTTTCAAAATACTTTGAAGCTAAACTGACCAGAAATTTTACAGTTTGAATTATTATTCAATTTAACCCAGCTAGTCCAAAACCACTGCATTTCAAATGGTCTGCAGATGGAGTCAGACTGAAAGGGGAGCAGAAAGCTGTGGACACAATAGTGTGGTTTCCCCATTCATTTGGCTTTAGATCCCGAATGTACTGCTCTTTTGCAAATATTCTTCAGGTTACTACAGTGACAGCAGCCTTGCTTGCTGGCTGAACTGGTCTGTTTTACATCTCTTTTAGACAGTGCTATTCCACTAATGCATAAGACAAAAGAATTGCCACAGGACAGGGGGTCATAACAAAAGACTTTTGAAACATGTCCAGCTAAATACAAAAATAAAGAGATATTTAAAACAGCTCTAAATAAAATGGAAACATTTAAATATAATCCTCCAAAATACTAATTGCAACCATTTGTTTCATAGGATTAAATCCTTGTAGAACATTTTATCCGACTGTTTGGACTAGAATGTGAACTTTACAAATTACTACTTTTTTTTTTGTTTTATTCGGCACCAGCTGTGTGCATGCTTCTGAAACATCACCAGTCATGCTGAGCATTTAGTAGGAATGTTGCAATGGCAATTTAGATGTTAAAGGGCATTGTGATTTTTAAGGGCTTGTTATCATGGCCAGCTGTAGCTAACAGCTTGTAAGAGATCAGGAAGAGGTATGTGATTTTCCAAGTAACAAAAGCAGCCTGTGTTTACCACGATTTCTTTTCTGCCACAGTATGTGAGATGCTGGATATGGAAATAGATGTTTTCCCAGGAACAGAATTAATAAATGATGTTATAATTCTGTTGTCTTTATTTTAATCACTCAAATAGTTTCAAAATGTTTAAAATGTATCAATTATCCTCACCAGCATAAAATATAATTTCAATGAAGTTGTTACATTGAAAGTTCTGGAAAAGTAAGGGGGTGTTTTTGTGTCTGTTTTGGGCATTCAAACCAGGGAATATTTGTTACAGCAGCCTTTCAAAATTTCCTTATTTAATTTTCACTAATCAGGGCCAGGATTATCATTCATGATAGAAGATTACCACTAGTTACTAGATAAGGGAGGAGACATTCCATGTAAGATGTTGGTCTCACAAGCTCTTGCCAGAGAGTATTCTGTAGGTTCTTCTGATGCTGTGGCTGGTCCATAGAGACTAGCCTGTTGAATCATTCAGGGTTAATTAGTGTTGTTGGCAGCAAACACCACTCAAACAGGTCTTTAAGTAGCACAGGTTTGCTATTTTTTGTACACAAAGACAGCATTTTCTTGATTACTTGGAAGCTTTGAATAGATATATGTGTATTGTTCCTTTGAATGTGAAGAAAATCAAATTAAGATATAGACTATTTTCTCAAACTTTTCTTTTGCTGGAGTTCTTAGTTAGAAAGAGATTTATTCACCATTCAGTAAACATCTCATCAGATCTGTTTTTTAACATTTGTTAACATCTTTTAAAAGATTGGTAAGGTAGATTCTCTATGATATAAGTATCTGCATAACTGCAGATTAAAGTAAAAGTAAACAAGCAAATTATATATCAGGTACAGACTTACCTGGACCCCATTAAAAAGTTGGAACCATCGGCACCACACAATTAGCTTTTGTGTCTTGTAATTATGACTTACAGCTAAAGGTAAATTGATAAATTTGATGAAAAAAAATAATGTAATATGTTGGGGGTACCCGGTTATACTTCCCTTTTCACATTCCAGGAAAGATTAAAAAGTTTGCTGGAATCACTGAATGTTAATTGCACTGACTGGACAACATTATTAAACAAGTAACTGAACTATAAACAAAGATACATGTTTTCCTTTTCTACATCTGTGAGATTATTCTGTGTATTGCAGTAAGATATCAGTCTGTATTGTCTTTTTAATAGGCAGAAAACAGGAAAAAAAATGTAAGCAGGAGTGCAGAGTAACAAAAAGAAGACCTTAAATATGCATATGAAACTATGATTATAACAAAAAATCAAATACACACTGAAGAAAACATAGGTTTCAGTTAAGGACGAGCTCTTCACTGAACTCTGCAGTAGTTAAGTCTTGGTAAAAAACTGACTCAAAAATAATTCTTTAATCTCTGGTGGTCAAACCATCTCCCACAAGATCTCATTCTCCCTTGAATTACCAAGTGTTTTGGAGGAAGAAACTTCATTATGAGAAACTTGAAGATAACCTGCTAAGAGATGTTCTGATCTCAGCCTTAGTTTTTGTGCCTTGTTTCATCTGATTCCAGTTCTTCTTGTGTTAATGTGAACCAATATTTAAGTACAGCATATAATATGCTAAATGTTATCTCTAAGAAAAAAGGACCAGTCTCCCTTGGAATGATGTTTCATTTTGGCTGTTTCAGCATGCTCTTGTCGTGAGTTCTGCAGTCTTTTAATGGCACTCCCTCTTCAAATTTTTCCCCTTGGTTTTTTTCTTGCCTCCCTTCCTATTCTGAAAGTAAAAACTTGGGAAGTAACTAGTAGAAAGAAAATTTTCCTAGGCCACTCTGCTCTATCTATTCATCATCCTAATACTGGCAGTTACATTTTTCTGATTTTTCTGTTTCCCAGATGGGTACAGCCATCAAAGGGCTAGACCACAAATACTTACCTGAAGAAGAAAATTGTGTCTTGTTTTCCTCATCCTTCCACAGGAAACCAAAGTAAAAACCACTACTTTTTACATAGGCTTAGAACAGCAGTTCTGTCAATTCTGTGGTCTAAAAGTCATCCTGTGAATAAAATTCATGTTAAAAGAGTAGGAATTAATTTCTGCATTTTAACACAAGACTGAACAAGGAGTATGATTTCAATGTCATTTTGATATTCAAGATTCAGAGGGGGTTGTCAGGGCTCTCAGGGTGCCACCAAGATCTTTCATTTGGGACACACCCTTGACTCTTCTGTGACTTTCTCATTTATAAAATGGGATGAATGCTACACATTCTCTCTCTTTGCTCGTACCACAGAGAAGCAATCTTGTTCTAGTCTGCAAGTATTTTGCTGATTCCTGCACGCTGTGCCTTTATTTCTTGTGGGATAGCACTTCCATTGCTCTGTCAAGCAGGTGAGGTAAAGGATTTGGTGCAGGCACCCGAGGTATGGAAGATAACAAGGTTGCTCTCTGAGGCATTGATCTCTCCCTCTCCCTCTCTCTCTCTCCCCCCCTCTCTCTCTGTCTCCACATCGAGCAGTTGAGCCAGAAGGAGAAATCCTTTTCTGCTACCTTTCTTCAGAGCTGGGGGAGGAGAGAACACAGCAACAAACCAACCTATGCTATTCATGATGAGGATGGGAAAACAGAAATTGTGTCCTGGTGGGAGGCCAGAAGACAGGTTTCATCAGTAAATAATGATGTTAAAATGTAGTGAAGCCACTGCACAATATTACAGCAAACATCAAAGCATTCTCACAAATAAATTTTTCTCACCATCCTGAAAGCCATTTTTGATGAATCAGCTACTTGCTGTAGTTGGTAAGACCTGCAAAAAAATCTTTTTCTTCAATTATAGCACCTTGATTTGCAGCTGCAGTAAATGAAAGCAGGAACGGCAGGGAGTCTGGCATGTTTCGGCATCACATGTAACTTGTGATGCTATATCTTAAATTAGGATGCTGCAGATGCCCTACTTTCTGAACTATGGTTTTATTTTAAACAACTAATTATGAAAATAGCTAGTAACAATCCCAAACAAATAAAATCCGTTTTCTGTTAGTAAATAATAAAATAAATAAAAAGAGACTACTTGCTCTGAACTAGAGAAAATGCCCATTTTTCATCAAAGTGGCTTTGACTTCTATGCATTTTCAAAGCTTTAGTCTGTCCAGCTAGGGAGGAAAACAAGCTTAAAATCAAGTTGCATAAATATCTGCAAAAATACTACATTCTGCATATGTTCTGGCTTAAAAAAGCTTCTATGATTTTCTCTGAAGTCTCTTCTATTTCAAGATTCACAATAATTCTACAAATCAATTACCCATGTTTGTGATAATATGGCTGTCCCTCTTTGTGCCCTTTTTCAGATAAATGTGTTTTAACCAACATGTTGGTGCAATCCTTTCCAGCTGTCTTTTTTTTTACTATAGGTAGGGTTTTTTTCTGAGGGCCCAAACTATACCTCCCTTTGGCTGCACCAAATGAACAAAACCCAAGATTCTGCATGTCTGCTTGATAATGAAGAGGGATGAAGACACAGATGTTCATGTTATGGGGACTTAATTTTTAGTCCTATTTCCTCAGGGCCTCAGGTCTTCTCCAGGAAAGTTAGAAGGGCTTTCATTTTTGCCTTCACGGGAGGTTGGTTTATGACTCTTATTTCTTTAAAGTGTTTTGAAAAATTCTCTTTTGATATTGGCAGAATATGATATTTGCTTTCTTCTGTTCAGAAGTCATACTGCTACTGCATCTGCTGGCGCATGCACAAGGAAGGGCTCCTGCAAGTGTCCTTTGGGCTGGGCTGGGGTTTCAGTGACAGTGCTCCGCACAAAGAATTTTATTCTCAACTTTGAAAGTCATTGCCAGCTGACTGATGCTGAAATAATTTCTTTTTTTTTTTTTTTTAAACCTCAGAAACTTCTCAATCCTGAAAAATGTTAATGCAAACCCTATGGCATCAGCATGACCTGGCATCTTCCCAACCTCTGCACCTGCACAATTACAGCCAAGCTTTCCTAAACACTTTTTCCCTAACAGCTTGTTTTGGTTTGGGCTTGCTGTTGTTTTGTGCCGTTTTTCCCCACCTTTCTCTTTTTAATCACCAAACACTCGTGGCAGGCATAATTTTTCAGATGTTGTTTTGGAGAGTTTCTTGGAGCTAATCATATATGCCCCTTGAGAAGGTTTGCAAGAGTGGCCCACACCTGAAGCCAGAGTCAGTGAATTCCAGCAAAGATCCCAGCAAAGATCCACAGCCACCTGGCTCGCCTGAAGGGCAGCAGGCGAGGCTGCTCAAGGAGTGCAGAGCCAGCAGCTGCATTCTGCTCAGGCCACTCTGACAGCTCCCACCGTACTGATAAAAGCAGAGCTATCAATCACTAAATAAGATCAGCCAGCATTTTAGCATTCCCCTCCCCTTTCTCACTCTCTTCTGCAATTGGCCTGGAGTATTCTGCACCAATACACAGTCAGGTGTATTTACACACAAGGCATTTGCATGAGGGCTTGTGACCTGTCAAGACACATAAAATTAATGTCAGCTCATTATCAGAAAGTGGAAAAAAAGAAAAAAAATTCACAAGCTGGAGATCAGGAACCAGATGCTTATTTATGTTAACTGCCCAAGCCCCTGTGATTTCAGTTGAGTTCTATCAATCAGTTCAGATGGGCATCTGGTATAAAATATAAAGAAATAAGGATGTTCACATGTTAGAATAGAGATCTATTATGCCAAGTTTGTAATATTTGAAAGGATGGAATAAAGTAGTAGTCAGTAGACTGAGAATTGTTTTTATTTATGTGGATATAAATCTGGAATGTGTTCAGAAATGTGTTGCAGTGTCTACAGACACAGTTGTGTTCAGAATGTGCAGCCTTACATATGTCTGATTTATTTCTAAGCAGAACCTCTCCTCCGACAGCAATGGAAGACCTCTACCAAGAAATAGATGGTATGTAATGGACGTGGTTTGACCTTTCATCTGCAGTCTGAGAGGCTGGTAGTGGGTCTGCATTACTGATCAGTAATTGTTAAATTCAGGAGGTCCTTTTTTCAAATCACAAGGAAACCTGTAGCTCGTTATGCAAAAGCTAAACCATGACACTTGCTCCTAATTTGGTGTTCTCTATTTAGCGCAATGAAAGAAAACACTGCTTGCTTTAGGATCTTGACCAGACTTTTTACTAGGTATAGGCTGTCATTTCAGGACTTTCTACAGAAGATTGCCTGTGTCTTGGTTACTGATCTACCCTTTTAAAGAGAAAACACAAAATCCTAAACTTGTACTTGTCTTTTACTTGCTTTAAACTCAAAATATTGTTCTGTAAATACTACAAAGAACTAATGTATCAGTTGATAAAAATATATGTATTAGCTGTGGTATCATATTTTTAAAAAACAGAAGGTAGAACATCTGAGTGACTACAAAAGAATAATTTGAAATGGGAGATGATCTTTGAGCAGCTGTTGAAAAAAATTAGTATGAGTGAAATTCTGAACTTCTGTTGTACAGAAGGGATCCAGTGATTTACTGTGGCGTCATGTACTTTGCAAATTTGTTTTTGAAAACCATGATTAGAAATTTGTATTTGAAGCTTTACAGACATGTAGATTCACATAATGTAAAGGAGTGTATTTTTTTGTGGAAGTCTTATCATATGATATAAATTTTGGGAAAGGACATTTGTACTTCATTTTTCTCCTTAATTTTGAGCTTTTTAATTGTTTTTAGTGTGTTATACTCTGAGAAAAAAAATTAAGCAGAGACATCTGTGTTTCAAAACATGCAGATATAATTATCACTTGTTTCAGATCCTGGTGTTTGCCCAGGTAGTCATTCATTATCTCTTTTAAAAGGTCAGTTATAGGGGTAATGTGCTTACCTTTCTAAATTGTATGAAAAATTTAATTGCTTAAATCTCCCCTTGCTGGCTGATTGAAGTATCTTTATTTGTATCTTGGAAAGAATTATTTACAGACTTTCCTTTCAGGCATATTATGGACAATAAGCAGTTTTAGCAAATTCAGTGTCCCTTGGCTACTACTTGTTTTGGAAAATCAAATCTATATTACTAGTGCAGACTATTGTCTTCTGAGATTATGACCTCTACTCCCTCCAAAAGAGATGGTAAATACAATGACACTTATTATTTGTTTGTTTGTTTAGCCAAATGAGCACCTAGTGATTCCAATTTCATTGCATTTTATCTAGCTGATGGGAACTGAACATCCTCATCATTTTTGTTACATTTGCATAAAGCTGAACATAAACCCAGACTACCTGCTGAAGAAAGGCTCCTGAAGTGTAAATAATATCTTTCCTTACGCTAATCCTGTTTTCCTTTATAGTTGAATTTACTCACTCTTAGTGCTACTTGAAGTATCTGAAAGTCTGATTTTCAGTAGACAGAACTCTAACTCCACCCATTCATTTTGCCTAGGTATTTTAACCGAAAATACAATTTTTAAAAGCTTTGACATTCTAAATCCTTGTGCTCTGACTTTATATTGTGATTTATTCCTTCCCATAGTCTTGCCTTCTCTTGTATTCATAATCAAGGACTTTGCAATAAAATTGTTGGAACTTTCATTTTATGACTTGATAACTTGTAATAATTAAATTTCCTTTTTTTCCCTACTTCAGAATTATTACTGCTTATTCTAGCAGAGGAAGATATTCATCTGTGTGTGGCTTTAGCAGGCCTGCTTCCAATGGACCGTTCTTGATGAAACTCTATTTGCCAGTGGCAGAGTTTTTAGACTTTCTTACTCACCCAAAGTGATTAGTAAAGACTGCTACGCACGCAACAGAACATTTAAACTCTGAAAAAGGTCTGGTGAATGTAAACTGACCTGCCCTATATCAGCACAACATTTACCTCATACTGTGCTTGTCCTACAGCTATTTAAATGTATATCAGCAGATACGACAGGGCCAATATGACAAAAGGAGATCCCAAATCAGAAAAATGCTTAGTGTCTAAATTCAAGCTAATAAGCAAAGGCATAATGGCTTTAAGACTTTGCTGAGTCAAAGTTTGTGTGTCTAAATTGCAACCTGAAAACCTGCACGTTTGAGCATGACACAAATATGAAACAAATAACTGTAGGTACCCAAGTAATAATTTCACATCTGCTTATGGAGCTGGATGGAGAAACTGGAAGGGAAAAAAAAAACCAAGATTGAACAAGTCATGTTATGTTTTGTTAGTTAAGACTGATATTTTGGTATGCAAAACATTTTTCCTTTTTTCTAATTAAGGTCTGATGCAAATTCCATTACCTTCAGTGGACTTTGGATTGTATCATGAAAAATAAAAGAATTTACCTTGAATATAAAAATTCCGATAGAACAAACGTGTAACCCTACCCTCAAGTTAGATTAATGCAAAAAATGTTTTATGCCAAATCTTTTGCTCTTTTAGCAAATTAAAGGAATGTGGTTTTGCTCAGTTTACTCCAAACAATACTAGTTTTGATCAAGTTAGGGCCCTTTGAATTAATGCCATGTTTATCCACACTTACCTATGAGCCTTGAATCTAATCTGTCTCAGTTTTGGATTTGAAACAAAGCTGAGAAATGTAGGTAGAGTTTTTGAGGTTTTTTTTCCAAATAGATTTGTATTAGAGGTCTTCTGGGGGATTTTTTCAATTTAAACGTCGGCTCTATTTATCCATACTGGAACAACATACTGGCTTCAGAGAAATCCAGAACTGCAAGAAATAGTTTCTTAACTCTTTTTGTCTGTTTACAAAATAGGCTACATAAATACAAGTCATCTCTGATATTTATTGCATTCTCTAATGCAGCTATGAAAATCCCCAAGCAGTATCCTGGATGGATTTCAACACTGAAAAAAAAAAGAGTCCTGCAGAAGTTGCCTCATAAACTGCACGTGCAAGATCAATTTCAGGACATTGCACTCTAGACACAAATGAAAATAGCATCAAAGATTTAAATATTGATGTAGAATTTGCTTCTTCTGGTTTTATGGCATTCACAGACCATACTCAAGATAAACAAAACAAAAAAATCCCATAGAATAAAATTTTAAAAAAATTAAAAACAAACAAAGAAACCCCCACAGAACTTTTTTGGTATCTTAAGTCAGGCACAAAGCTTGCCAGAATTACCTGCAAAAGTCAATGGGAGGATTGCATACAGAAAGCATGAAAATTCTTGTGTCTTGACCCCAGTACAACACACAGAATGAAAGAATTTCACATCAGTGATAAAGATGTACAAAATACCTGCTATCAACCCTACCCTGATTTCAAAGAGTTTGCACAAGGGAGGAAAAGAGTTGCTCATCTCAAGATATGAAAAACCCACATAACCTCAGCAGGCAAAATGAAGCTGGAAAGAGGAACAGGTATGAAAAAATGTGACCACTGACAAAGTGATAAACAGTTTGTCATCTCTGACTAACAATTGGCACAAATGCACATCAGCTATAACATAACAGCATGGATAAAACCCCATGATTCCTAAGGTTAAAGAAGCCAGGGAACAGATACAGCTGTCATTTATACAGGCAACCATCTGTAATAATCCACTGCAATTCACTGAATTCCTTTGGGTGGACACTAGGTAAGTGGGAAAAAAATGGATGGAAAAGCCTCCATTTTAAAAAGTGAAATAGATTATTTTTTAATCTAATATTCACAATTTCATGGTTTTACAGCAGTAAACAAAAACAGCAGGAGCACTTCAGCATATCTGGGCTACTTCCTACATGTCATTTTAGCTTTCCTCAGCGAGAGCAGGAGAAATAGAGAGTAATGAAATGTGGAAGAAAAATAAGGTATGTATTGCTATGCACATTTCTTTTCAAACGGAATCTCAGGGTTTTTAATAATGGGGGACAATAACAAGCAGTTTTGAACTACACACATTTTTACTGATACAGTAAAATGCAGATTATGATGTTTCAATGATGGCTGCAGTGTAAGAACGCTTTGTACACAATACATGCTTTGGAACTGCTGGCTCTGACAACTGCTTTTGGTTTTAATGGGGATATATCTCTATATCTGGGGTGTGCATATTCATACACACATGTACAAGGACACACATACATAGCCCCTAATGGGGTTAAAAGAGAATTTGCCAACTATACAAATATGAGGCTGCTAGGAAGTAAATACTACTTTGACCTATGACAATTGCAAAAGTCATTAAGTGCCATAGTTCCTTGTGTGACAAATCTACCTCAGGCAGCAATATTTCCTTTGTATATCTTTATTTTGCAAGAAGGATCAAGTGACCTTAAACAGTTAGATATCCTTAATCTATGGATGTTGGTCATCTACGGATGTTGATTTTCCCTCATGCCATGCAGAGCAGACCTTGGGAAATGGCTGACAAAAGACCCTATGAATGCTAAAGTTTTACCTGGAATCAAGGTAAAATGGGGCAAGCGTTCAGTAGAAGAGATGGAAGAAAATCCATCAAAGTTACAAAAATTATAGAAATCCTCCTTGGTTCAGGAAATACATGGACTCTGAAAGAAACCCGGGAGAAGGATCAAGCCTTCTTGTTCTGCTCCTGCAGACTGTGAAGTGTTTCCTTTGCAGCCCTCCAAACAAAACTAAGAACCAGGCCAACTCTTGCTCCCACCCCCTACACCCATTCCAGTCATCTGTGCTCTTCTCTTAAGACACCTAGAGGTAAAACTTTGTTAAATAAATCGAGATTATAAAGGTTCACATTCAATTAGTAAAGAGCAGATGAATATCTGATGAACAAAACTGATGAATATCTGATGAACAAGACATCCCTCCTTTGAGATTTTAGGCACCAAAACAGTGATTCCATATTTCACCCAGGATATATCTGTCATTATTCAGACATAATTTTCTGCTAATGTCTTTCTTGCTGAACACTTTTATATGTGGCAGAATTAAAGAATACTATGGAATGCATAATATAAAGTCACAAAGTGAGGAATGTAGACTTTGTCTAATTTAAGTTTTTATGATCTTAGTAGTGATAGCACTTTAAAAGCCCTTTTTAAGAAGAGGACAGTCTGCTACAGGAATGATGCAATGTTTTGGCTACAAGTCCGTAGGCAAAGCATACTTTTATGACACTGGGTCAATGAACACTATTTCTGGTCAGGGAAAAAAATCCACAGCTTACTGGAAGTGAGCTTAGCAAGCTCATTTTTTCTGGTTTTGATTGAGGTTGTTTTGTTTGATTGTTGTTATTGTTTTCTGAAGACAATCAATAGCTAAAAATTAATTATAAATAACATTTGGTATTCAGTCCTTTTCTGTGTATTAAATATAGTGATGGTTTTCATTCAGTAAAGGAACGAGCATGATAATTATTTTTAATGTATAAATGGCTTTATAGTCCTAGCCCAGGCAATAATTGCTCCTGCTGCTTCTTTAAATGCCAACCATCAGCCTCTCTCTACCAATGCTGTGAAAATAATTATTTACCTCAAGTCCCTAGATCAGATCAAGGCATTGATATCTTTTCTATAATTTTTTCTCATTCAAAAGTGCAATTAGAGAACATTGTATGCAACAAATCTCAGAGCAGAATATATACAGGACAGGAGCTAAGTTTATCCACAGCATACCCATTTCCTGTCCAGCGACACTGTTAGAATGAGATGCAGAACATTATTTCACCCCTCTTTCCTCTAAGTGAAACCATTTCTAATGATTAAAAAATTTCATCATGTCCTTTGGTGAGGGAAGGTGGAGATCATGATCCAATCATTCATGCTCCCAGAAATCAGCTCTCAGAGATGGAAAATAAATTTTACCTTTTAGCTTGCACCTTTTGTAGTGGTTTTCATGGATGCAAAGAAAGTCTCACTTGTTACCCTCTAATACATCTTTTCAGGTGTTTTGCCTTGTGACATCACAATAACCCACACAGCAGAGAATCAAACTGTTACACTTCAGTTCTCACCCCACAAAACTTAGGTACACATCTACCAAAATCCTATTTAAATATTTGCATAATGCATCAACATATCCTCCTTTTGAGGGGCTTTTTTTTTTTTTCTGTAGATCTCCAGAAAATGTTAATCACTAGTTTTAAGCTGCAGGAGGTGGAAATAACTTGAGAGTTATTTTTGCTAAGGTAGCAGAAAATAAAGACTATCAAAAGATGTCTGCTAATGGACTTTTGTAAATGGTGTGATTCGGGTAAAAAAAAAAAATAAAAGAAACAGAAATAGAAAATAGCAGGGATTGAAATAAAAGAAATGGAATGGAGTGTCAGCAATTTAATGTGCATATGAGTTCCAAACACAAAAAATATGCTTTGCTTCAGGCAATTTCTTCAAACAGGAAAAAAACAACCTTCCATCGTTTTTATTTGTAGATGTTCTTTGAGTTACTAAGTAACCTCTGCACTAAAACATTTCTCCTTGAAAAGGAAACTAGGGTGGGGAGAAAGCAGGAGCCATGTCTTGCAGCTTCTGAAACAGATCACTAATCTATGATGTCAGGTTTGAAAGCAGGAAAGAGCATTCTTTAAATAACCTGCTTTTGCAGATTACTCTCTGTTGTTTCTTCCATCACAGGTTTCAGATGCTGAAGAGCTCTCTAAGAAATTCTAATGCAATGGCTCCCAGCAGGTATCTTCTTAAAAGCATCTTACCCACACAATTTTTTCCCCTACGTCCATGAATAAAAGTCAACTCTCACAGTTCTGACTGTGACAGTCAGTCCAGCTGGAGAGCAGGACACAGTGTCACACAATTCTTGGCTGCTGAGTGGGAGGTGACTGCAGCCAAGAATAGGTAAAATTTAGATTTATATCACTTTACTTTTACCAGTATTCTGATCATTTCAGGAGCCCCATCATTTGTCTTTTCCATACTGAACCTTTATACCCTCTTAAGCTCTTAAACTAAGCTGATAGGCTGTAAATGAAGAAAATCTAGGGTAAGAAGGGAAATTATTCTTTTGCTTTGGATCATTGGTTACATTCAATTCATTTCAAGTTTTGTAGTTTTCTATTTTTGATTTTCCTTTTTACTGCATTTCAGTGATGGACACCAATTAAAATGTTGAATTCCCATCACTGCTGCTGAGTGATAGTGTCGTTGCTACCATTTTGTCTAAAAGCCTCCAAAGAGAGAGTAGTTATCAGCACCACTCACAGCCTTCTGCCCATGTGATAAACAAAATATTCTTTTTGGGGAATAAGGCTAAATAATCATTAAAATATAATAGCACTAACTCTGATGAAAAAAATAAATACTATACTTTCAGCAGGAATAAAGTAAAAGATCCAAATATAATGTGAGTGACTCTTAAAGGACAGCTTTAATTTAATATTGATGATAGTAATTTCAATTCCTGAAAGACTGTCTTGTAAATTTGAGAGCTCTAAGAGCTGAATCTTTCCCTCCCACTTCATTCATCTATCCTTTCACATCATCAGCCAGAGCAAAATACTTCCTTGCTTGCCTGCTCTAATCAATCCTGAGAGCCTGTGAACTCCCATTAACTTACTTAACTACTTCATAGGGGGTACTGTAAGAATTAATTAAACAGTTCCTGTTTGGACACTGCTTTGAATATGTATGGTGCTGTGAAAATCCTATGCTATTATTTAAGCAAATTCATTATTTAAGCAACAAATATTGAATAAATAATTTCAATTTTTGGCAACCTCCAGCTCAGCTGCAGATCAGCTCTTTCCAGGCTTCAGGAGTCAGTTACTGGGTGTGTGGATGTAAGTCCATGCATGGGGCATGTGGATTTCAGTATAATTTCAGTATAATTAGATCAGAATCCATCAATTGATTATCTGAGTCTGAAGAAAAGTGTCTGGTTTAGGTTCTCTTTTATTCCTGCTGCAAGTATCAAGTATCAAATGAATAACTTTATGTCTTTTTTTTTTTTTTTTAGCAGAAGGCCTAGTGGATGGGAAAAACCTCCTTGTGGAAGCAGAAATGCAGAAAGGTGTGCAGAGAGGAGAATAAGCACTCCACATTCTGAAGAAGAGAAGATGGGGTCCCAAAAGCATGTACAGCTTGCAGTACAGAAAGCAGCTGACAAATCTGTTTTTTCTTCCTTAAATTGGACCTTATCCTCAGCCCACTCTTGAGGATGCCAGAGTGCCCTCCATGTTCCCTGCCCAACATGCACCAGAATGCCTGCCAACACCACTAAAAAATTCTCAGTAAAAGAAACTTAAAATTGATCAACTGAGGCACATATGTATTCACACAGTCCTTTCGGAAGGTTTGTAAGGTGTTACAGAAAAGGTGCACTATCTCTACTTGGTTTGGGACTTTTTCTTTACTTTGAGAAGAGCAACTTCAATACTCTGGGGTAAAAAAAAGTCTTTTCAAGATTTTTGTTCCATATGCTGATTTCAAAAAACATTTTTGAGAAGCATCTCATCCCAGTCTCCTTTCTTTCTCCTTTTAGTATAGGATAGACTGGAAAATGAAGATTTAAGTACACTTAAATAAAGAACAGAGAATAAGTTTCTCCAAAATGTTGCCAAACATAATTGGGCCTGGTTGAGTAAACTGCTCACACTAAACAATTTGATTTGCAGATCTTATTTCCCCCATTCTTGGGACCAGTGCAGTGGGAAAGTGATGTATTCATTCTCTAAAATTATCCAACTTAAAAGTTACAGAAACACTTCAGTGTCCAGGTTGCTCATGACTATCAGCTTTCACTGTTCATTTAGCTGCCATCTCCAGGAGATTCAGAAATCACATAATAGAAGTGAAGCTACTGGCAGAGTAGCCCAGTTGAACCACTGAAGAAAGACATTGAGGGTCATATGTCAACCTCCTGCTTCCTAAGGCCATGTATTTGCAGCTGGAGGCAGGTCTGAGGTGTAGTAGTACCAAGGGATTCAAGAATTACTGATGAGGGGGAAGTGTTAATGTGCAAAATTACGGTAAAATGGTCAAGGCACTCAAATGAAAAAAAGAGGAAAAAAAAAAAGCAGAGACATCTGGAACATTCGGGAATATTAAAGAGCAGTGGTAGTGTTAAATTAATTCAAGCACCAAAAGGAATGGGTAGCAGGATAAGGTAAGGTAAATTCCTTTTCTATGTGAGCAGGAGAGAAGCAATACAGATGGTGCTATGTAGTCGTGGTGCCTTCCTGATTTGGACTAAGGACCTGTAGGATCACAGCAGCATTTCTCACCAGCTCCCATGGTCCTTATTTTCCATGCAAAACTCATCATTGGGGAATGAAGAGAAGGGTGAACACCTCATTCACGTCTTGGGTCACGGCCAAGTCATGATCTTGGACATGAAAGGGGAAGAAGGCAGTACAAACATGCCTCAGACACCAAGGAGAACATCTGAGAACAGTGTTTACAAGAAAACCACATAAAAAATAACCATCTTTAAGCTTTTTTTAAAAAAAACCATAGTCTTCAAACTTCAGAGTTTTTTCAACATGATGTATTTTTATTTTGACAGATTTCAACAAAAATTTAGATGTTTCTTCCCCTAACCCTTGCCAAGACTGAAATGAATCATGAAGAAATAAGCTTTAAAAACTTCAGTTGTGAAAGCACTAGATCCAGTCCCAATCCCAAGTACACCCAAGTACACTTGGGGAAAGTCCTCAGAGGACAGTGCTGCCTGCCTGAGGCATGGAGCTCTGAACTAAGGGAATGGAAGCATCTCTACCTACCCCATCTCAGCTGAGACAGCATTGGATGGTTCCCAGTGATCCCAGATTTCAAACCTTTTTTCCTTTTCTACTTTTTCTTGTGTTTTTTTTGTTTGTTTGTTTGTTTGCTGGGGTTTTTTTTTGTTTGTTTGTTTGTTTTGTTTGTTTTTTTTTGTTTTGTTTTTGTTTTTGTTTTTGTTTTTGTAAGGTCAAAGAACAAAAATAAAAACTCAAAAAATCAAAGGACACAGAACAGGATTCCTACAGATCTTGTCAAACTGGATTTCATGTAAAATGGTCATGGCAAACAACTTCATAAAGATAATATATGTCCTTTTTCTTCACTTCAAAAGAAAGTATGTCTAAATTTTTAAACTGTGTAAAGCAAGCTGTATGGGAACATGACAGACAATCAGTTATTCATGGATGACCAAATGCATCTCTCCATACCCTTGGTTTATTATTTCTATTGAACAAAATACTGTGTAAAGCATCTTCTTGATACCAGAATGAATTACTGAAGTTTCAACTACAAAGCTACTGCTCTTAAATGTTACGTACAAGGAATTGACACTACTACCTAGTTTAGATGCTTACAGAGGATTACCAAAGTTAAGAGGCTTATCTCCTACCTAGCCAAAAAGAGAGAAATAGGTTCTATGTGGAAACTAATACAGAGCAACTTTTTGAAAAGGGTAATCTGGATTTCTCTTGGGAAAAACTTAATTTTCTCTGCTGACTGTAGAGGGAGACTACAGAGACCGATTTCCCAGCCCAACATATAAATTAGACACTTAAAGCTAAGATGAGCACACACCTTATTGTATTCCCCTTCGTAAAGGTTCTAAAAGTGTACTTCCAATCTTGTTATATATATACATATATATATATACATATATTATATATATATATATATGTATGTATTAAAACAGGGAAAAATATACTTTTTGTGTACATATACAGGATCCTAGATGAACATGTGTTTGCAATAACCACAAAAAAATATTAATACTATCATCCATTTGAGCTTTTTTGATCACCACTTCTTTATTTTTTACATAGCAGGCTCATAATTTCGTAGTTGAATTTTAAATACGTCTATCAATAATCAAGTATCCTTATAGGGACTCTAAATGTACAAAAAGCTTATTAAAACTGTATAAATCTGAACAGGTATTTCATATTTAAGGTCTCTTTTATTGAAGAGCTGTTTGCAATTGTTAGAAAAGCATAAGTTTTCAGGTCACTAAAATCACATGTTTTATCAAAGAGGGAGGGGAGCCCTCTGGGTATGCTGAGTAAGAACTCAATAGAATCTAGCCTTAAAACTTTATGCTTTAATTAAAATGTATACTGATGTGTAGTCATTTTCCTGAGCACAGCAATATGGTAATAAGCCTTTAAAAATTCAGATCTCTGCAGTTTCATAGTACATTTTTCAATCTGATCAAACATTTTTTTCCTCTCGCTAATCAGTACTTTTTGTGGTTTATGAATACAGTATTATATTTGATTCCATTCCCCTGTGGGTTGTTACATATCTTAAAAATGTTGAGTAAAGATTCCTTAGAGAAACCAAAAAAAGAATACATAGTAAAACCTCCTTGAAAAGACTTGGATACCTAAAAAGACATCCCTTCCATAAGAAAATTTTGTTGTTCTTGCTGTCTTGCTCAGTGTGCTGGTTTTGGCTGAGAGTGTGTTAATTTTCTCCACAGTGGCTTATATGGGTCTCTGGTTTGGATTTTTGCTGAGCCGTTTTGATAATTCAGAGATTATTTCATTGCTGCTGAAGGCTCATGGAGTCAAAACCTTTTCTTCTCCTCACCCCACTCCACCCCACCCCACCCCGCGTGAGTGGAGTGGGGATGCACAAGGAGCTGGGCGGGGTCACAGCTGGGACATCTGACCCTGCCTGACCCTCCTGCAGCATATTGCATTCTCAGCACGTAAAGCTGGGTGGAGCAGGATGAAGGGATGTTTGGAATGATGGCATTTGTCTTTCCAAGTCACCATTATGTCTAATNCTTTAAGCTTTTTTTAAAAAAAACCATAGTCTTCAAACTTCAGAGTTTTTTCAACATGATGTATTTTTATTTTGACAGATTTCAACAAAAATTTAGATGTTTCTTCCCCTAACCCTTGCCAAGACTGAAATGAATCATGAAGAAATAAGCTTTAAAAACTTCAGTTGTGAAAGCACTAGATCCAGTCCCAATCCCAAGTACACCCAAGTACACTTGGGGAAAGTCCTCAGAGGACAGTGCTGCCTGCCTGAGGCATGGAGCTCTGAACTAAGGGAATGGAAGCATCTCTACCTACCCCATCTCAGCTGAGACAGCATTGGATGGTTCCCAGTGATCCCAGATTTCAAACCTTTTTTCCTTTTCTACTTTTTCTTGTGTTTTTTTTGTTTGTTTGTTTGTTTGCTGGGGTTTTTTTTTGTTTGTTTGTTTGTTTTGTTTGTTTTTTTTTGTTTTGTTTTTGTTTTTGTTTTTGTTTTTGTAAGGTCAAAGAACAAAAATAAAAACTCAAAAAATCAAAGGACACAGAACAGGATTCCTACAGATCTTGTCAAACTGGATTTCATGTAAAATGGTCATGGCAAACAACTTCATAAAGATAATATATGTCCTTTTTCTTCACTTCAAAAGAAAGTATGTCTAAATTTTTAAACTGTGTAAAGCAAGCTGTATGGGAACATGACAGACAATCAGTTATTCATGGATGACCAAATGCATCTCTCCATACCCTTGGTTTATTATTTCTATTGAACAAAATACTGTGTAAAGCATCTTCTTGATACCAGAATGAATTACTGAAGTTTCAACTACAAAGCTACTGCTCTTAAATGTTACGTACAAGGAATTGACACTACTACCTAGTTTAGATGCTTACAGAGGATTACCAAAGTTAAGAGGCTTATCTCCTACCTAGCCAAAAAGAGAGAAATAGGTTCTATGTGGAAACTAATACAGAGCAACTTTTTGAAAAGGGTAATCTGGATTTCTCTTGGGAAAAACTTAATTTTCTCTGCTGACTGTAGAGGGAGACTACAGAGACCGATTTCCCAGCCCAACATATAAATTAGACACTTAAAGCTAAGATGAGCACACACCTTATTGTATTCCCCTTCGTAAAGGTTCTAAAAGTGTACTTCCAATCTTGTTATATATATACATATATATATATACATATATTATATATATATATATATGTATGTATTAAAACAGGGAAAAATATACTTTTTGTGTACATATACAGGATCCTAGATGAACATGTGTTTGCAATAACCACAAAAAAATATTAATACTATCATCCATTTGAGCTTTTTTGATCACCACTTCTTTATTTTTTACATAGCAGGCTCATAATTTCGTAGTTGAATTTTAAATACGTCTATCAATAATCAAGTATCCTTATAGGGACTCTAAATGTACAAAAAGCTTATTAAAACTGTATAAATCTGAACAGGTATTTCATATTTAAGGTCTCTTTTATTGAAGAGCTGTTTGCAATTGTTAGAAAAGCATAAGTTTTCAGGTCACTAAAATCACATGTTTTATCAAAGAGGGAGGGGAGCCCTCTGGGTATGCTGAGTAAGAACTCAATAGAATCTAGCCTTAAAACTTTATGCTTTAATTAAAATGTATACTGATGTGTAGTCATTTTCCTGAGCACAGCAATATGGTAATAAGCCTTTAAAAATTCAGATCTCTGCAGTTTCATAGTACATTTTTCAATCTGATCAAACATTTTTTTCCTCTCGCTAATCAGTACTTTTTGTGGTTTATGAATACAGTATTATATTTGATTCCATTCCCCTGTGGGTTGTTACATATCTTAAAAATGTTGAGTAAAGATTCCTTAGAGAAACCAAAAAAAGAATACATAGTAAAACCTCCTTGAAAAGACTTGGATACCTAAAAAGACATCCCTTCCATAAGAAAATTTTGTTGTTCTTGCTGTCTTGCTCAGTGTGCTGGTTTTGGCTGAGAGTGTGTTAATTTTCTCCACAGTGGCTTATATGGGTCTCTGGTTTGGATTTTTGCTGAGCCGTTTTGATAATTCAGAGATTATTTCATTGCTGCTGAAGGCTCATGGAGTCAAAACCTTTTCTTCTCCTCACCCCACTCCACCCCACCCCACCCCGCGTGAGTGGAGTGGGGATGCACAAGGAGCTGGGCGGGGTCACAGCTGGGACATCTGACCCTGCCTGACCCTCCTGCAGCATATTGCATTCTCAGCACGTAAAGCTGGGTGGAGCAGGATGAAGGGATGTTTGGAATGATGGCATTTGTCTTTCCAAGTCACCATTATGTCTAATAATGCCTGGGGACGGCTGAACACAGAATCACAGAATCACTTATGTTGCAAAACACCTCTAAGATCAACGAGTCCAAGCTGTGACCAACACCACCTTGCCAACTGGACTGTAGCAGTAAGTGCCACATCGAGTTGTTTCTTGAACACCTCCAAGAACAGTGATGACTCCACCTGCCTGGATAGTCCATTCCAATGCCTAACAACCCTTTCCATGAAGAAATTCCTGCTAATGTCCAACCTGAACCTCCCCTGGTTCAGCTTGAGGCTATGTGCTTTTGTTCTGTCAACACCTGCCTGCCTATGGAACATAGTAAATGAATTCTTTGTTTTGCTTTACTTGTGTGAATGGCTTTTCCTTTACCCATTAAACTGTTTTTGCTTTAGCCTGTGAGTTTTCTCACTTCTGCCATTCTGATTCTCTCCCCCATCCCAGCAATGGGGAGGTGAGAGAGCAGCTACATGGAACTGAGCTGCTGGCTGGAGTTAAACCACAACACTTGGTAAGGTGATGTACTCACAGCAAAACACAAGCTGATGGTTAGATTGTTCCCAGTTCAAGGTGATGCTGTTCTGCTGCAAAAGCAGCAATTAATCTCTGGATGATACAAAAGAAACCAGAGGCAGCCATGGTAGAAAGCAAAGTGGGCAGACATAGGTTTACCTGGGAGGCACCAACAAAGAAACTGAATTTATCTACTTCTAATATCAGTAAAACAACATTTTCTCATTTCTTATAACCTGTGGGTGAATTTTTCTCTTTTTAAGTTTCAATCTGCACTGCTATAATGAAGTGGTATGGAATGAATATCTGTTTTGGAGAAAAGGAAACTTGTAAGGTTCACCAAGTTAAACAACCAGTTTGTAACTGAAGATTACCATAATGATTCAGTAAGATGTGTAAATCTCATTATTCAGGGAACTTGAATTTAGATATCTTTTATTTTTGTGAGTGTGAGCATAAACCTTCTTATTTCACACAGAGTTTTATGTGTGTGTGTTGTTTATGGAGTTACAGTGTGGAACTCCTGTATATGTGTACTTATCTACCTTGCTTTCCCATTAGCTGATATGCTAGAAAGAGAAATACCTTTCCTGCAGCAGCCTGAAATGAGGAGGATTTTAGTCCCAGAACCACCTAATAATTGCATTCATTGTTTTTACCACATTAAAAATAGTGGTAAAATAATAATAATAATTAATAATAATTAATTACTATACATTACTATATAGCTGTACTTTGTATTTAGGTGAAACTAAATAGAGTGTGTCTGATCAGCAATAAAATAACATCTGAACTTGAAATCCCCTAACCCCTTGAAGTTAATTTCATTTACTTATAATTTAATTTCAAATTTGTTAATGTTGTACTTTTATTTTGCCTGTTTTTAAGTTGTTTATAGAATTCTATTCAATTTACTATGTATAGAACAGCAGTTTTAAGAGTCTGTCTGGTGAAGGGCAGAAGAGGGTGCACTAGGCTGTCAGGGTCCTAGGACACTATTACTTGCTTGGAAGTTAAGAAACTGCATGTCTTTGTGAAAAACCCTACTAGGTTTCCTTGCTAAGAGCCTTTTCCTTTTAGCAGAGAAACTGTACAGCTTCATGGTGTACTACTTGACTGCAGCTGAATGGGTGAATCGACCATGGGTTTGTACAGTGAATTCACAAGAAGCAACTGCAGGACTGTGAAAACATAAAATTACTATTACACATGAGCATTTAGATTAAATATGTTCTGGGAATTTGTATAGAAAAATACTTTCATTTTTGTTACTTCTCTACAGCTTAAAACCAGATTTCAGATGGAATAAAACTGTATGGAAATTCAGTTGGAAATATTCAGATGGAATTAATTTATCCCTTTCATCTTGCCTGCGGTGTATGTGAAGGATTTGAGCCTTTTATCCCTTCCTGGCTCAAGGAAGAGAACTTCACTGTACCTATTTTGTTCAATGTCCTTTGCTAGAACATGTAACAGTGTTTGAAACAAATTCCACTAATCACTCACATCTCATTTCTGTGCCATTTGTGTTTCACATCATACAAGTCTTTGGCTTCAACAAGAACTACACAAACCACGTGCTCCTCCAGGAGGACTGCCTTTACATTTAGGACACCAAAATCAAATTTGTTTTATTTTATTTTGCGTATTTAACATTTATTTTATTTATCAACTCTTCTGTTTAGTAGAGGCTCAAACAAGTTGCAGACTATCCCCCAGGAGTTCATAATTTAACTTATTAGAGAGAGGTCATTGGCTTTGCTGACCAGCTCTACAGTGACAACTGTTACAGAGAGACTGGTACAGAGAAAAACACTGATGCAGTTGTGGTAGAAGCAGCTGACAGGTTCACCAGAGCAGGTCTTAACACTGGAAAAGACCAGACAAACATAGGAAAGTGGGGGAAAGAATGAAACTGCTGGCTATATCAAAAAGGGCTCTTAGCTCCTTCAGGCAAGAGCAGCACCACCAAAGACTGGATCCAGCAAACATAATTGGTGGATAATTATTCTGTGTGGCAGAGACTGTCTTTACTTATATCCGTTTTATGATATCAAGTACATTTTAAGCCCAAGAAACAATATGAATTATTATTATGTATTTATTTATGGGACCAGTGGGGATAACAATCTGTTAGAAACTTGCAGTGCTGGAGAAAGCATTTAACTTTTCTGGACATGCCCCATGATTCTTGTGTTTTAACCTATAAAATTAATTAAAATATTGCAAATGTTTCTCCTCAAGTGGTCTCTAATTTGCACATGTATGGAATCCTAGAAGTTAGAATTAGAACAGGTACATTATTCGCTTCCATTATCTGTATATACCATATTTTCTTTAGAAAGAAATTATCATATTTAAAATCAAATATGCCCATTTGCCAGGGCAAGTGTAAAAAATAGTCAAGATACATATCTATTTGCATAACAGACCATATGTATTCAACTGTGAGAAAATTAAAGAGATTGAACTGAGAAAAACTGAAAACTTTGTTTTACATCTGGGGTAGGCAGCTTGTAAACCACTGTGAAAAGTCTCAGTGTGAGGTAGATCTGAATATAATGTTAAAATAACTTTTTCTTGTCATTTTCATAGATATTTTTCCTGTCAGAACTATGCAGAGATGCTTCAAATTGCTAACTTAGTTTGAGTTACAACACCCTGTACACTACATAAAATCTCCATTTCCAGCACAGTTTTGAATGTATTCAGGGGCTTTGACAGACCAAGGGAACTTTTGGACATTTACTGCAACTGAGTTTAGAGGTTCTTCTACTAGAAGATAAAGCACAAGTTGTTTTTATTTCATTAATAAAAGCCAAAAACATGGCAGTGTGAAACTCAAAGTCCATTAAACTTTAAGAGCAAATAAACTGTATTTATTAGGTAATTTGGTGTGTGTAAGTAAGAGCGGGGAGATTTAGACCTGATGTCTCAGGGTTTTCCAGGCTTTGTTATGTTTTTCATAAAGTAACATGCCTGTGTGATGCTGGAAATAAGTGGTTAGGCAAAAATATCATCCTCAATTAATTAATTTTCCTTTCTAGAGGGTTTAGGGTGGGGGCTGGAGGGCTGCATATACTGATGCTTTCAGAAAAGCACCCTTTCTCAAACTACTAAGTTGACTAAAGATGAGCTTTTGCTGTTCCTTTTATTGTTACCTTGAACCTTCAGTGATGTTCATGTCTTGACTGATAACTCATGAGTTTTTCTAGCCTCATTTCACCTCCCATGAGTGCATGTCAGAGGGCACTCTTTTTTCACCTCTTGATTTCTGCCTCAAGAAACCTCAATTACCATTGCCTTGCACATGTGGCTCCACCATTTTTCAACACTGAATAAATGAAGAAAAATTTTATCAGGGATGAACAACTCTAACATGCTGTTTTTAAATGGAAAGAACCCTAAAAACTATTGAAATAGTTGCATGTGTGTAATTTGCACCTTCACTCAGAATTATGTATGACTTACAAAAATTGGGGTTCCAGCCTATTTACACACATCCCACCCTGCATACTTTCCCTTGCATGCAAAAACTCAGTGAAAAATAAGGATCCCCCTGACATTAGTGAGGCACCACAAAGCTGACCAGAGCCCACCAAAGTAAACAAAAGTCTGTTACTTTTCAAAAACAAAGCTATTACTAGAAAATAATTGAGATTGTTTTTAAAAATACTTCATATGAGCTAGAATGGAGTCTGTAAAGAGCTCTTTGCCTTGCAGAGCCCTCTCAGGCACTTACTCCAGCAGCTGCCTTCGGCGGTCACTTTGGACAAAACTGGCTGTGGTTCAGCTGTGACCCTGCTCCCTACTCTTGTTTCAGCCTCTCCCCTGGATGCCTCAGTGTTTTACCTCCTCTGCAGGAAGCCTGTCCTCTCTCACGCTCTGAGCCACACTTGAGACAGGAGCTGCAAGGGTGAACTTGACCCCGTGGGCAGTGGCCAGGACACAGGCACGGCCAGCAGTGCTTTTCAGCCCAAAGCACTTTGAGGAAGCAGTGTGGATATCCCCCTGTGCCCCTGCCCGTCCCGCCGTGGCTGCTGCGCTGGCTGCGGCTCACCCGGTCACGCTCATTTCCATGACGGTAGATGGGGAGATTGCAGTCCAGCTTTGCAGATGCTGCTGGTGTTAATGAGAAGACAATGTGGGCAATCAAACTGAAACACAATGCGAATGCGTTGGTCCAGGTTATAACATCAATATTTGTTCTCCCTGCTAATACAAGCCTCTTCCTTCCAATGTTCTCTTCCTTCAAGTGAAACAGCTTGTTCTATCTGAAATGAAGTGTTTCGCATATTTCAGAGGGACAAAAGGAAGCATTTGTAAGGAACAGCCACTAATTTTTAAAATTCCATATAAGTACATATGAAACACCAGCCAATTATTTTAAATGCATGAGGACAAAAGTTCTAACCTTTCCCATTTTTTATTTGCTTTTCCCTAAAATAATATGACAAATTCAACACATATTCACCATTCAGTACAGCCCAGAAATGAACTGTAGTGTTGTCTTTACAAGACATTGTTGCTATATTTTTGCAATTAAAATTTGTCTTTTATGTCAATCCTGTTGCTGATGTTTTCTGCATAATAAATCTTATCTGTGGTCCTGTCACCCAGTTTAAATTCTAATATGGGCAGTGTCCCCCCTCCTAGAAAAATACTGGACTCAATTTACTGGATGTTTACATCGGTGGAGCTATATGGATAAGGCCTTTAATTACACAATGAACATAGACATTAGCAGTCTATTGATATTGATAATGTACAAGAGCTCAAATGAAATCAGCTCCTGGGAAAGATATTTAAAAAATCTGCCTTTCTGACTCTGTCATTTATATATTTTCATATCATGCACAAAAGAAAAAAATGCCAGAAGGCTCATATTTTCTTTCTAATTTTTCTTTATTTATGATTTTTTGGTCTTTGCCTAGAATAGTAACTCAGTAATACTTATTTTTTAGAAGATTACCAATTACGATATCCAGAAATCACCTGCAATAAAATTCCAAACTTGTTAAAATGCAAATTCATAAAGTCACTTCCATTAATAATGGTCAAACTTGTCAAGGCTTGTCATGAAACACTACAATATCCCTGTGTAGTGACTTGAGCATGGGCAAAGAATCTCAGCCCTAAAGTCATGTTTACTCCCCGGTGCAAGTGCAGCAAAGAGGCTGTGACTTCCCTTACCAGAATCTCATGTGACAGAAAATTTCCAGTCTTTTCTCTCCTTGATAGTAACCAAACAAATTGGTCGCTATTTCCTATTCTAGTACCATGAGGCAGAAGGATTATTTGTGGGTGGTTGAATCCAACCCTCTTCACTTGCAGGTATCATTAGCGTTGGATTTTGTGTTTTCTGAACAGGACCATGTACCCATCAGTAGAAGGCCTTCAGTTACAACTGTTTTCTCTGTGTTCATGCTGTGTCTGATATTGCATCGTGTCCCAGAACTTGCTTTCTTCCCAGTAGGTTTCTTGGGTTGCTTGAAAACATATGCACATATTTGTGTGAGACTGAGCTACATGGGCAGAAAAGTAAAAGGCCATTCACATGGCCCGAGACCTGGCAATATGGCACTGCACCAGAAGGACATCCTTGTCCTCTGGAGCAGCTGGAGGTCGAGACATGCTGAGGCATCTCAGATTACTCTATATGTCTATCTTTAGGCAAATGGAGCCCATCCATTTCAGTAGGTTCTCACCTTGAGATTAAGTTCAAGACTAAAATACCCAAATGTAATATCTACATATCAATATCTCCCATTATCATCTATGGATGTTCAGGAATCCGTCTGGGTTCATAGAAGCTGGTATCTCACATTTCACCCAAGGTGAGCTGGAGTATCCTGCCCATCCTCTATCTGCTGCACCAGAAGAACACAGGTCTCCAGAAAGGCTCTGGATCCCCTAACCCCACAGATACTCTCATCTGGACCAGATAATTCCTAAGTTGCTTTTATTATCCTGCTTTCTGATTCTGAAATGTAGCTGGGAACTTTTTATCTTATGTATCCATTATTTACTTAACATCTGTATCAATATTATTATTATATGTTTTTGGATCTATAGTTTCTTGTATATTCTATAGTTTCTATTGTATAGTCTTACTGGAAGAGGCAGTTATATCTTCATGCCTTATTCTTTATTTGCCTCTAAATATTAGACAATATATAATGATGAAATATTGAATGCTGTTAATGCTGTAGTGGAGAGGAAATGAATTAGATTGGGACCCTGAAGGTTTATTAGTTCTATGGTCTGTGTTTTTTTAACACTATGCAAATGCTAAGTGTAATTGCTTTTTACCATTGATTTGCTTGATTTATAGAGTTTAGGGCCTAAAGTTCGACACTGATTATCAAGAATGACCTTTTTCATTATACAGGCTACTAAATATAATCCAGTAATTCTTTATGCATCCCAGTATGTTCTTAGTGAGGTAATTATTATTGAAAAAAATCAGATGCAATTTAGTGACCACATCTCATTTCTCAAAGCCGTAAAAACCCTTATAAGTCTTTGTTTTCCTGAGGATACCCTTCAGCAAGAACTTACTTTTGTGCTTTAGCATTTTAATATCTAATTATAATTTTAATTAAATAATGAAGATACTGCAATAATAGTTTCCTCATTAAAATATGAATCAACAGGAAAATTAAGGTATTACTGCAACCTAAAGTGGACCGTGTGGAAACTAGGTTGTATTTTATTTATGAGTTAATCTTAATTATTGTCTCTTGTCTAAAATGTATGTTATAAAATGTCCAAGGTAGACAAAGGATATTGAATATAACCATTTACATGGTGAGAAAACACCAGGCAAAATTATGCTGCCAGCTACCACTGACTCTTTTAGTTGTGTCCAAACTTGACCAAATATGAGTCAAATGTGGTCTTCTAATTCCTGGTTTAGGGTTATTTGTTTGTTTGTTTGTTTGTTTGTTTGTTTTTTCTTGCACTTTTGGGGTTATTTGAAAAGTTTGCCTTGCTGAGGCTTTGAATTTGTGGCAGCTCCCCCTGAAGTGGGAGCTGCACCTGAAGAGACTCCCTTCCTGCAAAGAACAGCTTCCACTCTCGAACACATACCCTCAGGGGTATCCTCAGGGGGAAAAGAGAAGTTAAGGAGTGAAAAGCTGTGCTGGAAATACACACCCAGTGTCCTAGAAACATTGATGACATTTGATCTGAATTACCTTTTCTAATGGAACTCAAAGCGTTGACGTAGAACCCAAGGAAGCTAGGAAAAACGGTGTCAAGTAACTTCAGAAATTGTATATATGCCATAATCTGGGAAGAAAATTATACAGGAGCCAGGCCTGATGTAAAAGCATGAGACATTCCTAATAAATACAGGACTGAGGGCTGAGACAGTTGTCTTCTAAGAGTAAGTCCTTCTCAGGGAGCTCCCAGAAGCATCAGAGCCACATCCTGCCTGGACCACCAAGCTGCATTTCCTCATGGCCCCACGCTGGCACAGCACCAGCTCTGTGATCACCTTGGATCACCTGGATTGCAGCTGACAGCTCTGAGACTGGCTGCTGGCACTCACAGAGGGGCACAGCAGCTACAGCATTTTAGTCTGCAGGGAGTAGTTCAGGAATTTGGGCTAATTTGCTCTGTATTATAACTGTGACAGGAGGGTTTGAGATAGACAGGGTCTTAAGAAATGTTTTCGTTGTTTTTTTTTCCTCTTAGCAAGGCAAAGCTTGGCTTTTGCAGCATCAAAAAACACTGCTAATCCCAGTTATTTGCACCACGTAGTTAATGAAAAAAAAAAAGGGATGTGTGGGGGAAAGCATCTTTAATTTATTTGTAAGGACTTGCTCTAACTTCTCTAGCAAATATAGTTGTCATTGAGTGAACGTGTGCTGCCACCCAAAGGCAGCCCCAAAAATGTCTCCCTGCCCTTGCAGTTCGTAACGAGCAGCACGGCTTGAATCACAGAAGCATGGTCCCCTGTCCTCGCCCATCTATCCTCAGAGCTACCTACAGAATGTGGCATTAAATTAAGTATAAGCAAGGTGAGAACGAGCTAATTTCAGCAGTTTAGTTAAAGGTACCTCGCAGAAAACATCTCAGCACTTGTGAATATGGTGAATATGGTATTGTAATTACTGCTGCTTTTCCTTGTTCTGCCTATAAAAGGAAGTGGGCAAAGAGTGATTCACACCCCAACTCCCCCCTCCCCCCCCCGTTATCTGGTGTGTTGCTAGCAATAGTTTTCAAGAAAATATAATGTTAATAATTTTATGTAATGAAACTCAAGTATTCTTGCTTAGCAAGAGGAAGTGAAGCCTTTCAGTATTAAAGGGGGGGGCTTATAAGACCTGTAGCAACAGGACAAGAGGCAAGAGATTTAAAATAAAAGAAGGTAGATTTAGAATGGATATAAAGAACTTTTTTAATCTGAGGGTGTTAAGGGTCTTGAACATGTTGCCTAGAAAAGCTGTGGCTGCTCCATCTGTGGAAGTGTTCCAGGCCAGGTTGGGTGGGGCTTTGAGAAACCTGGTGTAGTGGAAGATGCCCCTGCCATGGCAGGGAGGTTGGAAGCAGATGATCTTTAAAGATCCCTTCCAATCCAAACCACACCATGCTTCGATGATTCTTATGTGAAATAAAGACTAATTAGTGCATTTTGATAACTTAAAATTTCTGCTCTCCACACACCTAAATAATATGACTAATAATACTTTGGCATTAATTAAGTTAGCTACAGCAGAGCACCAGCTGATAAGTTTGTCTAAAAGAGGGAGAACAGTTTCAAAGCACTGAGCATTCTGACTTACTGACTTATTGCAGCCTTATTGGCTGCACACTGGAAGCAGTAAAAATAACAGGTTTTGTTTTTTGGGGGAAAAAATCAAATTAAGATCAGCAAAATCATTTCCAAGCAAGACGTGAATTCAATAGCATAAATACTGAAAACTTTGCATGATCATCCAGGAAAAGAGACAGCTTTGTTAATATCATTGCTACTAGCGCTAGTACATTGCTACATTTCAACATATGGCTTCAGCAAAACAGAAAAAAACTATTGATAACTTGACAAAAGTGTTGTGTCTCGGCCTCTTCACAGCAGGGGGAATGAAAAAATCAAGACTTATAATCAGTATCAAGTGTTCCTACTGTAGTTTTACTTTTGCCTGATTTTTTAAAAAGGTGAAGAGGGAAATCACATTTAATATTTCTTTTAATTCATGCACTCAAATGGTGGCCAGTTTTCAGTTTTTAATCTTCACTTTAACAAAGAGCAGTTGGGCAGCTATTGACAGTGAAACACAGCAGTCGACTACCTTGTAAATTAGAAGCTGCGGTAGTAAAAATGGATTTGTATATCACCGGGAGTAGAGAGAGTGTCTGCCTTGTAAATTTAATTAAACAGCAGGTGCAAAATCAGGTCATATGGCTTTGATGTGCCCCATGTGAGGATGACAACTAGACAATGATTCTAATATGAAGAAATTTGCATACATTTGCATTGGATTGCATAGAACATTGTAGCTCACACCTACTTTCAGTGTTTCATTTTGGGGAAGTTGGAGATTTGAATGAACAGTTCCTATTTAGTTCCTACAACGAAACACAAGAAGTGCTTTTGTTCTGTCATGGTAGGGAACATATGGGTTATGATGCTATTATGTACCATTTTATAGAGTATGCTTACATGATAATCAAACATTTGAAAATGCAGCTGAGATACTTGTAATGACAGGAGAAGCAAAGCTGGAAGTAGGGGGGAACACAGAGGAAGAATGGAAAACACCTCTGTGTTTTAATCTTTCCTTGATGATCATTTGTTTACTGGAGCATTAATGCAAATCTACATTCTGGTCTATGTCCAAGGGGTGTCACAAACAATTCTTTTTGCTTCTGCAGCTAATATTGTAAACAATGAAATTATGTAGGCTGGAAGTGTTTTCAAATCTGGCAATTAGCACCTCATAATGATTATTAGCTATATAAAAAAATGCATTTTCTCACATTACTGGGCTAAGTTAAAGGTAGAAATGTGTAGATTATAGTTATGCTTCTTATGCTATTGGTTTAATGGGAAAACTAACTGTATAGATCCCCAGACCTTTTCTTTGCAGTTAAAAATGTTAATGAACAGTTGGTTTCATTTTTGACAGTTTGTCTGTGAGATTCTGAATCCCAGTGCTGTTTTTGCTGACTATGCTAGAAGTATAAGTTTTAGAGGCTATTAAAACACAACTGGGAGGGCAAAATGAATCACTCTGAGAGCAGAGGATGCAGCTGAAAAAAAGGCTGAACTTTGCTCATTAGGTAGTGTCTAAACCTGCATCAGTGAAGACTGAAACCTGCCAAGAAAAGGCTACTCATCAGGGAAGCTATAGGCATGAGCCTGTCTGCACTTTTGTAGTCTGATCTGCAAAGCAGCAAACTCCGCCAAATTTGGAAGATTGCAGTGGTTCAGTCCTGGGTGTGTTGTCCCTGTAAGCTGCCCGATCTAACAGCTATTGTCTTATGGTTGCCATGTCCCAGCTGTTGTCACTGAGCTGAGGGCAGCAGCCACCCCAGCTAGTTCAGTTCACTTACACTAGACACACAGATCAGATCTAAGGAGACAGCAGAGTCCTGGTGGCAAAGGTCTAAACACCACCTCTGCAGGAAAGCTCCCCTGAAAGGCAGTGCCTGGTGACAGCAGTCTGGTGTACATGGATACTCAGGTGACCTCAATTCAAGGTGTCTGTATTGCCCTTTAGTTTATGGGACAGCCTTAAAAGAAGCACCATGATGTATCAGGAGGCACCACTTTTAAGTGCTCATGATTTTGAATTTCACATGTATTTCCCAGCACAGACTTAAGCTCCCAGGGATAAAAATGCACTTTGCACTAGGGTTACACAGTGGCTTCACAAAAGCCAAAAATCACATGACAAAACTTCTGGTAACAAGAGCTACAAACATGCTGGCCCTTTAGGAGCCTCACACTGCAGAACTGCTCCAACGGGACATGTGAGGGTCTTTCTTACTTTGAGTGGTCCACTTTGCCTCTGCTGGAGCTCTTTAATGCTTCTGTGAGAACACCAACCTCCACATGATTCAGCACAGCTGAGGGCTGGTGGGGAACAGCTGGAAAAGGAGAAAGGAAGAGAAGGAAGTGGGATGAGAATTCAGGGAAAGGATGGGAGAAATCTGAACAGGAGCCTACTAGAGAGATCATCTGCCAACATAAAGTACTTCCATTATATCAACAGCTGATCTGCTTCAGTTTTCTTTCTTTACTGCCTACAGCCTCCTCACTGAGGTTTTCTATGTCTTCAGTTGTGGTGATTGCTAAATCAACTGTTTCTGTTTACCCTCTTTAGGGATAGAGACTTTCCAAGTGACTGGCAGAAATACTATAATTTTTGTAACCATTCTCCCCAAATCAGTCATCACTGGTACTGGTTCAGTCTGTGAGATACTGTGTGTACTTTCTCAGATAAGTGCCCTGACTTCCCCCAATGTGGGCACTGAAGCTTATGGTGCCCTCAGCATGTAAATAAAGCAGGTTTGCCGAATTTGGTCCTAAGCATTTTGTTTTAAAATATCACATTCTTTGTCCTGGAGCTCCCAGATGAAGTTTAATGAAACTGTCAATATACTGGTTGCAAACATGTAATCTCCAGCTCTAGATAAACACCAAACAATAATCTAAAACTTCCATCTGAGAGAAAAATATATTAGTTACTTTCTTTATTGAATTTCCTTTTTTATTTTTAAAGAAATGTTAAAAAAAAAAAAGCTAAGAAAAAAACAAACATTAAAAATCAAGTCATTTATTTAATTTTATTTTAATTTTTGGGGGGTTTTGTTTGGTTTTGCTTTCTTTCTGGTTGTTTGGGCGGTTTTTAATTACATGAAATGGTGCCCAGGAAAGCAAACATCAGAAGTAACACAATTAATTATGACATCAATAAACAATTCATCAGTTCTGAGAGAATATTCAAATGACCTTCCCAAATAAAATGCCACGATGTAGATTAAACATCTGTAAGAATTTTTTAAAAAATAGTTAGCATGCCAAGTACATTCAAATAGATTTGTCACCCACATTAATTGTACAGCAAGATTATTCCTGTGGATCACAGGGCAAAAGAAAAAATCAAGAGAATAAAAGCAAAACCACCTAGCAAAAACAACCAAGCACAGTAAGGAAGACACCTACAAAAAAAATAAAGAAGACTGAATGGAGTCAAGATGTTTCATTTTACCAGCCCTTCCTGCAGTGTGAAACCAAGGAGCCAGTGCATAGGAAGGGCAGGAGCAAAGGAGCTCTGGTCAAGTCCTGCAGGTAGTGGTCCCAAGTGTCCTGAGGAGGTGAGGAGAGATGAGAGGTGGAGCTGCACGGTGCTGTCCTGTAGAACAGGGGCATTTCCCCCACCACTGGGGGCAACCTGCATGGTCACTCCCTCCTGGTGGCTCCAGAACAAATTCCTGGCAGTTTCTCCAAGACACTGTGACTTCAGATGATTCTTACACAGGCTGACTTGTGCCAAACAGGGCTTCAGTTTCAGGAGAGGATTTCTGCTGCTTCCACAAGCCCCTTTTCCTCAAAGGACTGCAAGAAGTTTCAAGGACTGGGCCAGAGAAATTCTGCATCAAACAGTTCTGCTGCTGGGCAGCAGAAATCCACCACCTTGCAGTGTCAGCTTTCTCACCTTTTCCTGAGCAAAAGCAGCCAAAAAATATCCAGCAGAAGAACACTCTGATTTATTCCATAAGTGTGTAAAAATCTCTACAAGGTGTGAAAGGGATATAATTTTCCAAGTGAATTCCCCTAACATGATATCAAAAGTAACATTCATAACAAGATGAAATATTAGACCTGCCCTTTGCTAAGCTTCAAAATGTAAAATTATGTATTTTATGTGCAAATGTACTCAATTTATAAACCAGTTAGATGACATTTTCAAGGAATATCTATATGGATATCAAAGCAATAATTTGACAGTTGTTTTAGAAAACTAAGAACCTGGTTCCCAATACCTTCAACCTCACAACAATTCTCCTTATTGGATTCACTGACTGAGCAAAAACTGATATCAGGAAGTATTCTGACCATTAAGATAATTACCTTAAGTGAATATAACTAACTTTGCTAAAACTGGTAAACTTTTAAAAGTCCCCACTCCAGAACTTTGCTTCAGTTTTTCACAGTTTGCTCTGGTGCTTCATAACTGATACGCTTTTCTTCCAAGGTTATTCAGACAGAAATATGTCCCTCTCCACTCCCACATCAACCAGAGGAAACACCAGATGGGCACAACTTACTGTTATTAATTTGTACTGCATTGTAAAAAAATATAGCAAACAAGCCTAAATTATTTCCAGCTCACTTACAGAAAATACAAAGGTGTAGAATGAGGGGAATTATCTCTATTTTACAGAATGACACACTGAAATCAACTTGGCTTAGGAATCATCAAGTTAGAAGTTACAACTAAGTCTCGATTCCAAAGATAGCTGGGGGAAAAAAGGATTTTCCCATATCAAAAAAGTATCCAAAAACTATACAATTGAATAATCTGATGAAATGAAGCCCTTTCAAAGTTAAAAAACCTCCATTTAACCTGGGAGTATTCCAGCATTTTAGGTGCAAGTAAGAAATTGTTTCAAGTCCTTAGGTTAAATGAAAGTGAATTTTGGATGAGGTTTTCCTTTTTGATATTTTGAGGTGAATGTCCTTGGGTTAATCTGGGGTAAAATTATTTCTGAGCAACAATTTTATTTTCATCAAAACTCCTTATCACATTATTTGGAGAAGTTTGAAATTAATGAATTATCAATTTTCAAAAGAAAAATAATAAAGTCTCAATATTCTCTAATATCAATCCTTTAGGTTCTTTCAAAACTTTTTTTTCTTTCTTTCTTTGTGGTTTCCTAACAAACACAACACAGTAGAAGAAAGAAATTTAAAATACTGCAGCCTTGCTATACAACTTAGAAATTTCATTATGGTCTCTTACTCTTACTCCTGAGCTGCTATAATACCTCTGGTTTAGCTGCTCATTGCTAGGACACAAATTGTTAATACTTTTTCATTTTAATGCTGTCATCATGTCTCCTTTTTAGATAAAAAACCTACATATGTGAGGTGAGCTTCACCATAATGTTCAGATATGACAACCAAGCTTAGTGCTTTTCCTATTTCATATGGAGCAAACATGTGTAAACACTTTATTAAAATTAGAAAAAAAAAAAAAAAAAGGAAAGGAAAAACAAAAAGTGAAAGCTGTTCCCTGCTGATTGATTTTTCAAAAGCTCCCTAGACTGAATCGGCTACAGATGTTTGCAAAATGATTGGATGTAAAGTGGGCTTAATTCATAAAAGCAATAAAATGTTGCTTATTGACTGAACAGATGAACTAGCTGAGGGGACATAATTTGGAGTGTTCTTATTGGAAATGCTTTGAAGAAATGTAATGATAGTGCAGAAAAAAAGCCTTATTAGATGTAGTAGAAAAATTTACTGCAAAACATTTTACAAGATTTGAGACACTGAGAAAATTAATTCCTGGAATTTGGATTGTACAGTTATGCATCCACATAAACTTGTTGTGGCTTCTCAGACTAGCAGTGTTATTCACAGTTAGACGTAAAATGATTTAAGCCTGCATTTAAGAGAATGTTAAGATGAACAAAACCAAAGAAGTGCTCATAACTAAATTCTCTCCTGTCTCCTGGTATCTACTCTGCAATTTCAAGGCTGTAAAACCTCGGGCATATTAAAAAATAGTTCCTGATAACTCAGATCATCAATCCCAAAAGAGAGAGTGAAGAAATCATAGTAAGATTTCTATGAGTTTTCCATCCTTGAGAATCCATACATTTAACTCCATGCCTAGGAAGGAGGTGCAAAGAGCAGATTCAAGTCATGCTGCTCCAGAGCAGTGATATATTCTGCTGTCATGGTTCTGATCAGCTGGGCTGGGTGTCTGAGGACACATTTCTCTACAACTTATGGCTCATTTTTAATATTGTTTTAGGTAGTGCTAGTAGTCACCTGGAAATTTTGATGTTCTTAGGGCCTCTGCCTTACTAACACTCTGCTTTTGTCTCCTGAAACCTTAGCCATGGGAATTTTGAGTGTTAGTCTTTATCTGAGGTTTGAAGGAACACTAGAGCAAGATACCATGTGAAAATTATTCTGGCAAGTCTTCTTTTCGGGAACCTTGAAAAGCCCTTATACCTCTACATAGGGAACTGAAACTCTTACTTTAGAGCTGTTTCAGACAGTGCCTGAAATTTAACCTTAAAATTTAGTTACCTAAAATGAGCAGATTGCATTCATATTCTCCAGGCCTTTCTCCAAGCATGTGTTTGCAGATGTGTTAACTGCAATGGATATGACTTTCTTCTGTTTGGCTAAAGTTTTCACTTTGGGTTGGCTCATGAACATTATTCCTGATGACAGCAGGGTGCTGTGAAGAGCACTGCTGGGCAGGATGGAAATGAAATGATCATCAGTGGGAGCATCTACTTTTCTCCTGGCATGACTTACCACACAAAGTATGGGACTATGAAAAGAACATCCAGTCATGCTTTCAGCAGTAGCAGAATGGTGGAGTGGCCAAATCACACAACTCTGAGCATCCTTTAGATGCCAGTGCCTCAAATGTCATGTGTATTACTGTGATCTGCAATTCCCTGTATCATATACTCAGCCAGGGGCAGAAGTTTCTGCCCAGGTTGGATTCTGGAAGCTGATGGAGTCTGTGGACAGTTAACCCACACTGGAGCAGCTGATGAACTGCAGCCTTTGTGAAGGACTCATGTTAGAGAAGTTTGTGGAGAACTGTTTTCCATGGGAGGGACCCCACAATGGGGCAGTGGAAGAGTGTGAGGAGTCCTGCCCCTGAGGAGGAAGCAGTGTCAATAGGTGTTGAAATGACCACAGGCACCATTTCCCAAATCCCTGCAACACTAGCAGGGAAGTACAGAAAATTAGGAGTGAAGTTGAGCTCTGGAAGAAGGGAGGAGTGGGAAGAAAGGTGTTTTTAAGATTTTCTTTTTATCATTACCATATTCTGATTTTATTAGTAATGAAATAAATTAATTTTCCCAGTGGAGTCTGTTTTGCCCACGACAGTCATTGGTGAGTGATCTCTCCGTGCCCTTATTTTGACTCACAAGCCCTGCATTATACTTTCTCTCCCCTGCCCAGCTGAGTAGGACAGTGACAGAGTAGCTTTAGAGGACACCTGGCATCCAGTTAGGGTCAACCTACCACAGCCACAGACATTAGTATTGCTTTCTACATGATTTGGGATAGCTTCTGCATTGAGAAGTATGATAATGTTAATGGAGGATGACTTTCCCATTGAATTTTACTGTTTGTGTCAGTAAGGGTTTGATATTTTTCTGTTTTAATTTTTGTATTTTAATATACGTGTGAGAAAATTAGAGTCATGGACTGCCATTTTAGTTCCTGACATGCACCACTTGTCTGAGGATGATCTGGCTTTAAAAAGGGAAGCAAAGCTATGTGTTTCGCTTGTGTAGGAAACATTTTGTTTCTAAATGTACCTATGCAGTCCAATTTGATATACCCAGGATGCCTGAGACATCCATGTGGGACTAGCAGATCCCACAGAAGATGTATAGAGACTTCTGGACAAGCAGTTGAAGTCTGGGCAGGATTGTATGAGGTGCTAAAGGAAACAGAATCACACTGATAATTTTGGTCTGTTGAAAGAAAAGATTGAGACAAGCACAAAACCATGAAAAATAGTAACAGAAAGTTGTATTTTCTCCCTTTAAGTTATGGAAAGGAAAAATTCAGCCGGAATAGTTTTGAAATCCTGCAATGCAAATGATCAAAGGTTTTATTCATACAGGCACTCTCATGTTTAAATTTTAAGCCCATTTGAAGTCATCTTCTCATCAAGTTAAGCCCATGTACAGGGATTGCCAAGATCACTGTCTTTTCCTGCTGTAACTGATGACAGCAGGGTTCCATTTGCGTGTACTAGCCCACTGTTGCCTGTCTAAATGGATGCAATTGTCAAATCTCTGTTCATAGTGTTTTTAAAGCAGCAGTGAACATTTAGGCAGGCACATGCACAGCTGTGTGCTTAGAGGTGAGATCAAACTCTTTATAATGTGTTCCTAGAGCTGAGAAGAGAGGGGAGGAAAAATGGAGATGTATAGACAGGGAAAACTGAGGCTAGTAACTTAATAATAGAATAGCTGAGTCTTGATTTCTACAGCCTTCAATTCACCACGTTTATATGTCTTTTTCCAATTGGAAAAAAGTCATTACCTGGTTTCAGAATTCATCACATGTGGGATAACAACCAATGATAACTTTTTGAAAGTAAAACCAGCTCAAATGATGGTTCCTTGGAGTTTTGAGCCTTTGTACTGAATTGTATTTTGCCTCACCTACATGAGGCAGTGCTGAAGAGGTTAAAAAAAAGTTGCCCCTTTTTCAAAACTGTGTTAATTAAAAATGCAAAACCCAAAGAAATCACAGCTGGATAAATAAAAACAGCCCAGATGGTATAGCAACAAACTTCTGGCAGGTCTTGAAGCAGACAGTATTCCTGCATATTTTATTTCCTAGCACAGGCTATCACCAGACCACAGCAGTGATGGCTTGGGCAGAGCATCAGAATGGGAGACACTCAGGCTGTCCTGGTGCTAAAGGCAGCACAGTGCCAGAAACACCTGACTACATACCTGGTGTTTGTTCACTGCACAAAGCAAGTCCCCAGATACCTACTGTAAGCCAACTGTATGTCTCATCACTGAGACCAAATTCCTTTTGGTGATGCTCTTTCAGGTGTGCACATAGGTAAAGTTCTGCCTTTCAATATGTCCATGTGTTATCAAATCCAGTGATACCCCGCTGTGTGTTTGTCAGCTTGATCTGAAATGGACTCTGCCAGGGAATGTAGATCAAGTTTGATGAGATCATGTAGATCATGTTAGATCATGTTCATGTGTGCAGAACTCCAGCAAATTTCAAATCAGGTTGCATTAACTTTTGAAAAGAAATTCGGTAGCACCAGTTTTCCGCAGATATGTCTGGCCAGCTCCTCATATCCTATAGAGTGGCTCTGCCTAGGTACAGAGGGGAGAAATGGAGATGTGTTGTTACAGCTGTTGCTTCCTTGGGCTGCTAGCTTCAAGAAATTCTAGACATTCAATATCTAAGAATATCTGGACAGAGCTTTTAGGAGAAAAATAAGTTATATCTGGATAACATGGACAGATGGTGACCAAGACCAGGGTCAGGGCAGTAGGAATAACATTCATAGTTCCTTTATATATTGTGGGTTTTTTAAGAGACTTTCTTCTTAATTTGTTAGTCCTAAGAAATCATTCAACCTATCTCAGTTGGTTTTCCAGCTCCCTGGTAAGAAAGCAAGTTCCAGAAGCAGAGTAGATGCTATGTGAATTAGCATCACATAGAGAATTAAATGATTGGGACAGAAAAAAAGTATGCTAGAGGTACAAGAGAGAGAGGGAGAGAGACTAATTGAGTAAGGTTAAAATATCACAAAATGTACAGGAATATCAATTAAAAATAAGCGTGTCTAGAATGATCATTATTCATCTTCTGGGTGGTCTACATCTTGTATTTGTTTGTTCAAATGCACTGTGGTCTTAGTACATGTTGTAAATCCAGTGCTAGCACTACACCAAGTCATTGTGCTCATTACACACCACACAAGCTATGCAGAAGCAGCGTGGGAAATGTACAGTTTCTTGTTCTTTTGTTGGAGCTGTGGGTTGGGTTGTGCTCTCAGACCAGCCCCACTTCAGTGTATGGTTCTGTGTTGCAGCCCCTTGCAAGGGCTCCTCGCAGCTGGCAGGGATTTCTCTGCAGGCTAGAAGGTGTGTCTTCCTGTAATGGGGAACAGTGACCTGGACTTGAGGCTATTCTCTAGCCTTTGTGCAGCCCTTCACAGCCTTCATTTGCATTTGGTATTATGATGAAGATCAGACTCTCTTACTGCCATATAAACTTTAAACATATGGCTATATCCACCACAGAAACTCTCTTTAAGATGCCTAAGAGGCAGGAAACAATAGATTGCTTCTGGTCATCAGGCACAATGGATTTTTAGGCTTTATAATTAAATAAAGCTTTTGGTGAAAGAAAAGGTCCTGAAACGCGACATGGCTGTTACAGCCACAAACTTTATTATTGCTATAGCAGAAATTAGGGACATCCATTTTGTCTAGGAACTCTGAGATGGCCTTGTTCCAAAGATGGACTCCTGAGTGATTTGGATTAGACTTTGGCTTCATGGCCAGATTTTCATGCAATGCAAGTTGTTGTTTTTCTCCTTCTTTTTGTAATAATATATGTGCTGCTCTGGCAGATGTTTTATTTTCACAATTTTTTTCAAAATCAACACTACTGAGTGATACTGAGATGCTTTGATGGTGTAATCCTGACTGAAAAAAGCCTTCTGGCACATTGGATAAAGACTCGTGATATGCATGCTGCTGTGCTACAATAGATATACCACTGCTCAACCTCCTGTTCAGGTTGAGCCCCCACATGCTTTTCTCACGTCTTCTCGCGAGCCTCCCATATGGTTTTGGGAACTGCTGAGCTTCATGGGCTGACTCCCACCTTCTGTAGGGCAAGCACAGCAGACTGAAGATCCTACTCACACACAGACCCACCCCCCAAGCATGAGCACGAACAGAGACAAACCTGCATTTCAACAAAAAGAAGAAGCAGCTGGCAAGAACATGACAGAATTCTTCCTTCGATAGATTTCCTCCTGCTTTCTTTCCACCCACCCTTTTCTCTTTGCTTGCTTGTCCCTGGATCATTTCCTGCTCCAGGTGGTGTTTCCTTCTATGTGGAGAATTTGAAGACTGCAGTGCCAGCACCCTCACTCCCTCAAGTAATAGCCTACTCGGTGTGCAAACAGATGTGTTACTGCCTGTATAGTTAATAGGCTTGAGTGAAATTTCCATTCTCTGGCAGACAGATTGGTGGGGCTGAATACTCATCCTGGAAGGGTATATTTGCTCCACTTTGGTGTGGTAGGGACAGGACTCTCAGTGAGAGGCAGTGACTTATGCTATGTGTTTTAACTAGACATTAATTCCCATGGCAGTGATGACAATGATTCCTCTCTGGATTGGAAAACAATAGAGACTAGACTCAGTATTGAGCTTAGTCTTGGTCTGAGGTAGAGAACAGTGAATTATCATTCACTTCAAATTGAACATGGATTTCTAATTAAGTCGTTCATGACTGAATTTTCATCCCAGTATATATGTTTTAATTGCACAACATACTAGTCTGGGGTATTTCATTATTTCTCTTTTCTTTTCTTTTCCTATCCGTTACTTTTTTCTTTGGTCCCAACTCTGTTTACTGGTATTTGGTTTTGCCTACTGGAAAGACATTGACTTTGTTCCTCAAGAAATGTATAACAGCATGCACATAGTGCATTTCTGGAGGGATTTATCAATGGATATAAAAAAGGTGGAAAGGATTTTGCTGACTTTTTCAAATGTAGATAAGGATCACCTGAATGACAGGGTTGAAAAATGGTCTGGACCCTTTGACAGAGGAAGGCTGCTCCTGAGCTCCTGAACCAGGAGGCAGGGGTGCAGGGCTGTGGTTTTTACCTGAACAAAAAGCTGGCACTGAGTTTGCCACTGCCCTTAGCTCCTTCTATCATTGAGTCAGCTTGTGCCATGGAAGCTGTAACTGCATTAGGAATTAAAGGGGCAGCAAAGGTGGCATTTCAGGAGAGATCTGGGAGGCAGTTACTTGTAGTGGTCTGAGATGACCATTTCCAGAACACAATGACAATTCTTTTCCCAGGCTGATACCCCTGCTGAAGAGCCAGAACTCCATGCTCAGATTACAAAGCCTGGCTGCTCCTTGGAGTGTGCTGGAGTCCTGACTGCTTGTGTAATTTTTTCCTACCAATAGAATCTCTCTTGGGCACAACGATTCCTATTTATAAAAGATTTAGAAAGGGGAAAGTATTTTCCACAGAGCAGTATAGATTCTTTAAAAGCATCTGAAAAAATGTAATTGTACTCAATACTGGACTGAATTTTCACAAGCAGTAGATTAATTTACTCAAGGAACCACTTTATGTATAAGTACTTAAAATTGCTCCACAAAATGCAGAAAAAGGGTGCAATAATGCATCTTCAGATATAATGCAAACAGTCCATTTGTAAAACTATTTTTTTAGCTCAAGAAATTAAATGTAGAATTAATTGTCCAAGTTCAAAAGTAGCATCAACACCACAGTGACACCAGCTAATTTTATGTTATATTTAACAAACATCACCCAATTTAGTATTAGACTCTCTCACACAATTCTATGTACTGTTTTCTATTGTAATTTCAGTAAGTTAGTGTGTTTTACCACTTGAGAAGATCTAGAGTTGCTAGAAAATTTTTACTGCTTCTATAAATGCATGGGTGATGGTGACTGCTGCCTGTGTTTGCTACCTGGCAAATCTGAGCAGAGAGTTCAGTTCATAAGAAAGGGATCAGATTGATGCTGAACACTCATGTTTTCATTTGAAACAAACATAGCTGAAGGAAGCAAAGAATTTTCTGGACATTTTCAGCATGTTGCAGCATAGAGCCTTTAATGAAATTACAGTGTAAGAATGTCAAGCCAAAAAGATGGAGTAGTGCAGGCTTAGTAAGGGTAGTGCAATTAGAACTTTAAGACAAACTAGATTTATTCTATTTTTTTTTTTTTTTGTATATGTTCTTCACAGGTCACACAAAAACAATTTCACAGTAACTAGAAATTGGTCTGCATAACTCAAATATATTCAAAGCCTCATTTCACACATCATCCTTGGTAAGAACTCAGAACAGATTGTGTTTATTCCTGTTATTTGCCTTTAGTTTGTCCAGATGTACTCTACAGGTAAATCTTACACATTATCAAAGATCTATGACTCACTGGAAATCACAGACTAATTCTCACCCTGACTTGAACATCATGCAGCCTCTTTAATTTCTGAACACTGCAGAAGAGGAGGATAGCTTCTGGACTGTCTCCTCCTTTTTGTGAGCCCTCTGACATCTCAATTCCAGCCTTGCAATGAATATAAAATACCTACTTGTCAAGGTATATATAGTCTTAAGGTCATAGCAAAGTTGGCCTTTGAATGCCTCATGCTGCTATTTTTTCACAGAATTTGGCTTTTCCTCGTGTCAGCAAAAATAAGTTTAATAAAATTTATGTCTGACTAACCCTGAACGGAAGCAAAATCTGGTTATGCTTTCAAGTCAGCAAAACAATGTCAGTGCAGTTGTCCCCTTTAAGAGAGGTTATTGCCATCCATCATCTATTGCATGGGCCTGAGGAGCCACTGTGCAGAGTCCCACAGAGGCTGAGGACTCATCACATTTCTCAGGCATGGTCAGGTCCATGGTCAGATTTCAGTTCCATGCCTGCCAAATTATTAAGATACAATACTTTGTTTTCCATAATGCAATCTTTGCCATCACTGGCAAATAGTCATGATTAAAAGTGCATCCATCTGGCTCTTACTGAGATAAATTATCACATTAATCTATTACTCTGCCTGTATTTGAAATTGTGTACTTATTTTCTTTTACATGAGTCATCCTCTATTTAACAAAATGGATAAGAGACATAAAAGTGGTTTGGTAAGCAGTGACAGAAATCATCCTGTGAAAAAGCAGTCTGTGAGAGGGCTCAGTGCATGTAGAGATAAGCTCAAGTCCCACAGTGAGGATATATGCTGAGACTGAAGGATGACTAGGACACAGCTTGAGCAAACACTTCATTAGCCATGAATAATAAACGAAGACACTGGACAAAACTGAGTGCAGTGTTAAAAAGGGAAAGAAAAAAAAATGAGCTGAACTGCTTGGGTATTTGTAAAGAGCAAAACAGTGTGCAGAGCTGCAGTAGGGACCTAACACCAGCTAACTCCCCTGATGACCAGCACCTCAGACACCTTCCTTCTCCAGGCTTACAAGGGATCAAATTTGACTCTCTAAAGATGAATGGGATAGTATGGGGCAGCTGACTAATGGTTTGTTCTTACTGACTTTCTGAGGTCCTAACGTACTCAAAAAAAACCACCAAAAACTTGAAGGGATAAGGGATAATTCTACAGCGGAACTCTTATTATCTTCAGAGTTGTGGTACAGCTAAATAATTCTGCAGAGTTTTTATCTCTAGCTACAGTAATATAAGCAATCTTTATAATAAACAATAATATAAGCATATATAAGCATATATATATATATGTATGTATAATATAATAAGATTATTCCTAGATCCTACATGAATGTGTTTGCATTGACTGTCAGAGACTGTCAGAGAGAATGCAAGACTTGTTTAAGGATTTCAGGTATAAAGGAAGCAATCATAAGGGGAATAGATGGAAATAATTTTAATTTTCTTACTTTATTGTCTTACCTACAAAATAAATTTTCTCAACGGATGTGAATGGGATTTACTAAAATGTGGGTTTTTTTAAATTGCTGAGGGTGAATTTTAGAGCTCGTGGTTCAGTTGCAAGGTAGACATCAGCCTTTGTGAGACTGTAAGGGGTGATATTTATCTCACTGACACTTATCATGGGACATAGGACATGACAGGAACTTAGAGTACCTAATAAGAGATGTAATGAAATGAAACTCACATCACCCTTTGAAATGCTGTAGAGTAACATTAATGCTCCTTAATTAGCCCTTTATCTTATGTTGGTGCCTAATCCATTAGCGTAAAATCTGAGTGTCTTATATGCCCTATAAATAAAAGGAAAAATAACTTCATCTAGTGGGTAAAAAAAAAAAAAAAAGGGAAAACAGAGGTCAAGAATCTTTTGAAAGCCCTGATTCATGTAAGTACACTTACTGTGGTATAGACAGGGTAGATGTGAATTATTTATGAGCTGATGGTGCAGGATGTCATTTCACACACCATCAGCCTCAGAAAAATACCCCTAATTAAAAGAAAAAAAGAAAAGCAAACCATGCCATTAATAAAAACCAAACAACAGACAATTTGAAAAGTCTGTGCTGAAATCTGCAAAAAACCACTAAGATTAAAAGCTGGAAGTCTGAGTCCTTCATGTGTCCCATTATGGAGTATAAGGCAATACACGTGCTAGGGGAGGTATAGAAATAGCAAACTGATTGACAGGAATGTGGAACAGGGATTTGGGGACAGGATATTCATAAAGGTCTGCCTCAATCTAATCAGGGGAGTCTGTAGATGCTCGAGTGGTGTGTTCCTCTTGGGGTAATACAGAGCACCTAAAGTTAGTTTCCAGATGGAAACCTGAAATAGTCTCCTGGAGGGACAAACTTCTCCTTCTCCAAGGAGAAGTGAGAGGGCCTAGCCCAGCTACCCTAGGCTTTGGGAATGCCTGCAGCACAACCTGATCACGCCTGTAAAAACTGTGCCTCACTTTGAAGCCAGTTTTAAGTGACCTTAGTAAACTCCTTCAAATCCAAAAATTTAAAATTTTAAAATCACTGTGCTGTCTAGTTCATATTAAAAAGAACAGAGTTGCAGAGGACCCGTATCCTCACCTTCCTGAGCTTGCCTATTGAACTGTTTTATTATTTGCTTGGTTGATAGCACTGCCTTTTACCAACCTTTTTTAACCTTTTGCACACCAAGTTTGTTAACCTTCGAGCAAGCAGATCTCTAAACTGGGTGTCCTGTCCTGTTTTGGAAAGAATTTTGGAGGGAATTTAAGAAAAAACTAGTTGAGTCTTGGCTAACTTTTCTAAAATGCATTACCTCAGAAAATATCCTTCTTGTAGGCAGCAGTATTTGGGCAGGGCCCAACTTTCATGACATGTCAGAAAACATTTTCTTTTGCCACATCCTGGAACCACCTTTGCAAAGCTGCAGTTCACTCATTCTCTGCAGAGAATTTTTATTTCCAGCACAGAGTAGGCACCATCCCAGGTTTTCACCAAGGGTGCATTTCTGGACTGCCACTGAATGGGATGTATCATATCCAGGACTGTAGAAGTAAGTATGGAGCAGGGAGTTTCCTCTCTTCCATGATCATCAGTTGCTGCTATAATAATAAATAAAATAATCCAGGATATGCCCTTTATCTGAGAATAAATGGCTTTATGCAGTTTGCATCCATGTGATTTAATACTCTTTCCCCTGAAAATAGTGGCCTTGCCTATGTCTTTCATCCTTGGAACTAGCTATGCCTTAAGCCATTTATGGTGGTTCTCTGATAAAATATTACTTGTGAATGAAACTTTTGCAAGTGAGCATGCAAACCATTAAAAAATAGGAAAACTGTGGTTTCAGCAGTCTTCTGTGCTAGTCCTGGGCAGTTGTTCATGTTAATCTGAATGCAGAGGACTAGAGGGAGTTTTGTGGGAGAAAAATGTCAACCATGAAAGCTGGCTAGACTGAAACGTGGAATGGAAGCTGTGAACTGACCAGCCAAGGGTTTTGGGAGACAACAGACTGGAATATGGACAGGGAGTGAAAAGGTTACAGCTGCATGGAGGCAGGTCTGACAAGATGATATGGCAGAGCTGGGAGAGTAAACTGCACTGTCCAGGAAGAGGAATTTACCAAATTTAATGAAATAATTTCTGTTTTGGCCCAATACCTTCTGCTTGATCCATACTATAAATATTAGAAAAGTAAAAATTTTGATTTAAAACTTTATAATAATGGAAAATTGACTTCTTTGAAGCAAGTAGTTCCAACAGATAATGTGGATTTCAAAACATAAAACTTAAATTTGGATTTCAGATGACACCTAGTACATTGTTACACATCTTTCTGTTAACAGTAAAGAGGCATCTGCTACCATTTTCCACATGGGGGACACTTAAACATTGAAATCAGGTAATTTCTGACGCTTCTCTTGAGCAGACTCAGTAGACTGATCTCCTCAATTTCCCATCACAGACAGTGTCTAGGTCTCACGCCTCTTCAGCTGCTTCTGACTCACTTCAGATCACTTTCTCAGCACTAGAGACACCAGAAGTCAGTCGTGTGCTCCCGTGGGCTTTTGGCATGTGATGCAGAGCTGCGTGGCTGGGCTGCTCTCTAATGCTCCCAGCTCAGCCACACGAGTGCTCACCCCAAGGGCAGCTCTTTGCATGAGGCTCTGGTGTGAAGCTCCCCTAAGTGCAGAGACACTGCCTTGAGAGTGTTGCTTCCTCTGAGATTTATGCATTATGGATTCTGCCTCTTCTCTCCATGACATTGTTTTCTGCATAAATGTACTAAATATATGAAATTCACTGGCAATTAAAGGGCTGTTCTCTGGTCCATTTGGGTTTCACTTAAGGAAATCTTATGAACAAACAGTACAAGAGATTGGAACTTGTCTGGTGTGCTAGGTTTGTGTTTAATATCACATGAGTTTTGTACATGAAGTAGTAAATAACCTTCCTTATTCAATGGGCAACTTTGCTGTTAAAACTGAAATATTTTACTTTTGTCGATTTTTATCACTAACCTTTTCAGAAAAAATCCAAATATTAAAGTTGTAATTCGATAATTTTTGATGAAGAACTTTGACATTTTTCTACCACAAAAATATTCGTGATATAATAATGTACTGTAAACTCTCATAATAGAATTTTCATTGGAAACCTCATGTTTTTTCAGCAGAATTGTTGACAAAAATGCTGACTAAAGCCTGGACACATCACAGACATCTCATGCTCGAATGTTGAGCTACTTTTTTTTTTTTCTGGATAATTTTATAGACCATGGGAAAAAAGAAATAAAAAAGAAAAGAAAAAAAAAAAGGAAAAAGAAAAGAAAAAAGAAAAGAAAAAGAAAAAGAAAAAGAAAAAGAAAAAGAAAAAGAAAAAGAAAAAGAAAAAGAAAACAGGAAAAAGAAAAAAAGGAAAATATCTGCAGTTTAATACCTCTTGTAGCAGAAGTAAAGTACCTTCTAATTCCTAGTATAGGACTGAAATTCTCCCTCCAGCATAACATCTCATGTAGAGCTCTTAAGCATGTGAAGAACTCTTAAAGACCTACTGATATTTAAACTATCAGTTTGTTCTAACTTTTGTCTTTGATACCTTGTTTTCTGAAGGATACACTTTTGTCACCACGAATTATCCCTATGGTAAATATTTCACCATCACCCTTTATGGTGAATGGATGAAACAAAATAGTTTAACTGGTCTACTCTGACCTTATCTTTCTGTTTTATGTTCAGAGTGATTTAGTGGTTCTATGGACTTTACGAAAAAGTGAATTTTTTCTCCTTCATGGTTTTTTTTGCTTAATTGTAACAGAAATATTTTCCTCACTGTACTGAAGAACACGCACTTCCTCAAACAAGTGGGTGCTAACAGGGATGATCAGTCACCTTCTTGAATGACAGTGTATGAATGTCCAGTGTTGACTACTTTTTTTCCTCATCACTTAGTATAAGCATTTTTTAGTCATATTTTCTACTCGTGATGAGGAAGACATGCTCACTGACATGTTACAATGTGGCAACATCCTTCTTCAGGTGTTATTTTTATTTATGCATCTTTTAACTAATTACAGGTTAAATACATAGTCTGATGGAGAGAAGGAGATTTCTTTAAGAAGTCTCAGAATTACAGAACTAACCAGGATGGAAGCAACCTCCAGGGGTTTGTAGTTTAACCCCGTGCTCAAAGCAGGTTTAATAACTCAGGGCCTTCCCCAGTCAGGTTTGGATTATCTCTGAGGACAAATATTCTTCAGCTTCTCTAAGTTCCTGCTCCAGTTTTTTTTCACCTTCAGAGTTAAAAATCTCCACAGGTTGTATTGAAGGTTGTGCCTGTTGATTCTCAGCCCTCAGCTGCACCTGACAATTTCTATAAAGACAAACCAGCTCAGGTACTTGCAGAATCAAATTCTGTGATGCATTTGAGAGAAAGCAACCATCTTCTTACAAACATCCTGGGTCTCCTTTCAGACTGAATTAACCTATGATCCTGGGCTGAATACATTCCAGTGCTGCCATTCCTATATTAATATTGTATTATCTCATGGCCAGTAGTTTAAGGCCATGAGACCACGATCTGCCAGAAATAATTCCTTGCTGGAACTGGGCACTTATTTTACCTGAAATACTTCCTATTTAAACAGGTATATAGTTGGTCAATATCCAATCCATTAACACATAAAAAAATTAATATATATTAGCTATTTAGATAATTAAACAATTCTTAGTGTTGACTTTCAAATTCTTTCTATTTCATTGTATGAGCCATTCTGTTACAAAAAGAAACCATTTTCTCAGTGTCTTGGAAATTTTACTTTGCAATTTCTGAGTAGTTGAGGAAAAAAAAGACTGAGATATCTCCTTTCTGCGAGGCAGTTAGTAACCACAGGACATTTCTCCTGAAGGAATCATGAAGAATGGACAATAGCTACTTTGAGATACATCTCACCAAAGGAACCTTTCTGAGAAACACTGGTCTTGGCCTAGACCAGTTCTGGAAAAAAAAAAAAAAAAAAAAAAA
>VZSE01014380.1:1576026-1653274 GCA_013398275.1 Promerops cafer | reverse complement strand
AAAAAAAAAAACAAAAGCAAAACCAAAACCAAAACCAACCAACCAAAAAAAACCAAACAAAACCCCCAACAACCAAAAACCCCCCAAAAACCAGAGATATAAAAACACCAAATCAAAAAACAAAACAAAACAAAAGCCATTTAAAAAAAAAAAACAAAAACAAAAACACACTGAAAAAAACCAAAATAAAACAAAGCAAAAAATCCAAACAAATAAAACCCCAAAACAAACCAAAAACCACACCAAAACTCCAACAACAGTTGCCTGGAATACAGCTTAATGTATCCTCCGTGTGGTTAAATTAGTGCATCCACAAGGCCAATATTCCAACAGGGATATGCAGCAGTGCTCACAGTTTGAGATGCTCTTAGGCCACTGCAGAAATTACTGTGCATCAGGAATTCAGTCAGACATTTCCCTGGCCATGCCGTGGTGTATCAGGTCTAGACATTGACACAGAGGCCAGGTCTGCACAATAAATTCTGGCTTACCATAGCTAGTTAAGTGTTGAGACGAAGTGTGACTGTCAGAACTATGGCAGTACAAACTGCTAGCATAGACGTGATTTTCTAGCAAAGCTTTTCATGTGCCTAAGCAGTGTCTTTAATTTAGGAAAGAGGGCACAAAGTCAGCCAGCAAAATCAAAGTTTTGCCAGTCTAAAATATATGGCTTCACATTCTTTCTGAGGATATATATCAGGTGGGATGGTAGGAAGCTTTCCAAAAGCAGACTTTTGCTTCATTTGTAAACATTTTTATTAGAAAATGAATATGTCTCAAAGATTTGGTTTGTGTCGTTTTTCCAAAGTCAGGAAAATTCATTAGATCAACATTTGTTTGAAATTTGACTTTCCACCTCCTTCTACCTTCATTTATTATCTGTGAAATGTGGATTAGAGTATACTCCTGCTTGACAGGAGTCTTGTATATATACTTATTGAAAAAAAAAAAGAATTTCTCAGGTACCTTAAGCTCACAGAGCTTTTTCTGGAAATAGAAACACTTTTTTTTTTTGTTCAAGTTCTATGGGAAAAAACACTTTTTAACAAGTATTTTTCGACTCAGAGGCTTTGAAATGTCCAGCCATTTTAAGACAGGAGAAGGACAGTGGGCTCAGGAATCTGACAGGTCAAGATGATATATAATTTTTTATTTCTTATTATAAACAATGTAGAAAAGAAAAATCTGTTCCAAACTTGGTTAAATATTCAAAGAACACAATGTTATCTTCATTTAGCTACCATCTCAGTGAAAATCTGAAACTCCATTACTTTCTGACTACAGCCTGACTAAATATTAACACAAGAAAGTACACACAGAGGGGCTAGAAAAGTTTCTGTAGTTTATCAGTATGACTTACTTCAAAATCAGGAAAACAGATATTTGGAAAGCACAGCACATTAAAAAAAAAAAAAATTTGAAAACCCAACACCAAAAAAAAAAAAAAAAAAAAAAAAAAAGTGTTTGCACCCTAAAATAAGAGCAGAGAAACAGCAGATCAAGACTTGGTCTTGCCTCTGGCAAACACCAGAGTTTCTGAAATCCAGACCCCGACAGGTCGCAGTCTTTAGGCGGCTTTAGGTGGTTACACAGATAGCAGCATCATTACTCTCCTGCCATACAAAAGGTTGTACAACTGAGAGATTAGAGATGTAGTTGACCACTTAAGTACTTTTCTGATTCCTGTTTTATTGGTGTTTTAAACTGAAAACACTGCACAGATTAGGTCTGGATAGAGGAGCACCGCCCAGCTAACCGATGATCACCGTGCCTGCCGCAGGGCGGGTGCTGGCCATTCCTGCTCAGCTTCAGACAGCTACAGCAGTTGTGGCCCATCCCACGAGTCATGGCATTGCTGCACCGTCTGTTCTTAGCCCCAGCCTTTCACAAGGCAAAATATGCCTGCTTCCTTTTCGTTTAAGCTCCATAAACTTATACCATACTCCAACTCAGCTAAAAAGGGTATGCAGTAAGATTTAGGGTGACTGAGCTAATCAGTATTACTTAGTAAGACACTGCATTTGCTCATGGACTCATACTTTATTTCTGTTATATTGGTTTCTACATTCACAAAATTTCCACCAGGCATTCTGTAGACTGGTGGGTAGGAACACTTCTGTTTACTGTGGATTAAGAGCTAAGCACCAGAATACAAAGACCTTAAGTCCAGCTAAGGCAATTCTGTTCCCTTCAGAAGCAGTTTTTCATGGACATGTAGAAAGGGTAAGACACCAGGGCATGGACTGAATTATTTATAAACATTGACATAATATTCAGCATATAAAAGTCTCAAGTCAGATTTTCTATTTCAAACATTTTATTTCCTGACAATTATCAGAATGAATTTTTCTCTTTAGGTACTTATTCACAACTTTAATCTCTTATAATTTTAAAGTGCACAAAAAGGCATTTCCATTTTCATCAATTTAATTTACAGATGTTCCCATATAGTAGCATTTAGTGTCCCTCTTTTGTATAATATCAAAATCATAGGGTTTCACACTCACAGAATCAAACATACCTTGTGAATATAACTTCCAAGTCCTTTTGTGAAAATGAAAAAGTGAAAATGGTGATTGAAGAGAACAGATTCAAGACCACGTTACAAACTGTCACGTTATATTTCCTGAACTATGTTTCATTGGATGACCTTCAGGACTATCAGCAGAGTGATTTCAAAAGTTTTCAGATTGCTTTAGTGGATATGCCATTCAAATGATGTTAACATTTTAATATATTGAATTTATTGTGATGTAAACACCCTAGAGTTTTTATCTCATGAAAAAAACTAAAGAACAGATAACCAAATTATGTTGGCATGTTGCCACTTTCAGTACCATGACCATGTTATGTCAAGGCATGTGGATGATGGTAGATCTTTTTATGCAAGGTAGTTTTCTGTTTATAGTTACAGTAAAAAACATGTTCAGGAAAGAAGGAACAAAGTTCTGTAGCGCTTTAGCAAAAGCAATAGACCACTGACATTAGTGTGCCTTTGGATTTGCAGTGGATTTCCTTGGCTGAGGGCCAAACACCCATCCAGCCTCTCCCTCTCTCTCCTTCCTTAGCAGAACAGGAACAAAAATAGGATGAAAAAGCGTATGGGGTGAGATAGAGTCAGGGAGACCCTTTACCTATTATTTTGGTGGACAAAAAAAATTCTTCAATGAGAAACTTAATTTAATTTATTGCTAATTACAGGTGAATCAAGTAGGAAATAACAAAACCCTCAAAATTTAGAAAACCAGTTTTCCTCCCTGTTTTTCTAGCTCTACTTCACTAGTATTTAAATTCCCTTTAATTTATTTTTTCTATTTTTTATCTTTTCCTTCTGCTTTATTTTTAAATGACATATTTTTATTTTTTTCTTCTTACCCTACACTTATTATATTTTTAAATAGACAGCAGTGCAACTTTACTTCAGCAATCATTTTAGACTAAATTATTTTATACTATTCTTATTTTCCCTCAGGCATCAAAAATACCAAAACAGAGAAAACAGAAAAGTGTTTGTTCTGTGAAACTTTTTGTTGTTATTTCTAGAGCTGATCCAAAAATAGAAATAATTTTCAGTGAAAAATATTTCTGAACAGTATTCTGCTTTTTAAAGATTCAAACCCTTTTCCAAAACACCATAAAAGTGATAAAAATAGCAAATAAATTCAATGCAAAATGTAACAGATTAGTGTTGTTAAAATTCAGTGAAACCTCTCTGACATGCTGAAGTAATCTCTGTGAAACACCGCTGTGAGATACTGCTTCCAAAGCTATTCTGAATGTATTTGATATCTACTGCAGAATTTAATTTGTATCCCCAAAACATTGCTAAGTTCAGTAGAATTGTTCTTATTCCAGTTCAGTTTCAGTAAAGAATAGATATTTTTTAGTTTGATGAACTTACCTACATGAGCTTGCATCACTTGATAATAGATGCTGTTTAAAAGGAGCTTTGTAACACTATGGACAGTTATAGAAATGGGTTCATTTACTTCTGGAGTATCCTATCAATGGTATATTACAGTGAAAGTTTTATTATCTATAACTTTGCTTTCAAAGTTATGCCAGCTACTTCATTTTTTCCATTGCTACCCTATATCTAGAATTATTTTCTTATATTTAATGGCAAATCCTGCTTTGTTAACCAGTTCTAGGAAATATTTTGAGATTTTCTATCACTGCAGTGACACCTGGTGTTGAAAGCAAAGTTGTTAATAGCTCAAAGGTATAGGAGGCTCCATTTCATAGCATGTATTGTCTTAAACCCACCAGCATCTCTGACTTTTCAGCATCTTCTAACTCGAAAGAGAGGAAAGGGACAGGGGGTAGGAGAAGAAAAGCAAGGGGGAAGGAGGGAAGGAAGGAAGGAAACCTTTTCACAAGTATTAAATGATACTTATCAATTGCTGCATGGATAAGATTTCTCCCCAACAACTAATAAAAATAATTTGGTTTAACTCTGGTGTCCCTTGGTCATGGTCTAATACAGAAAAAAAAGTTGTCATATAACTCTACTACACTGAACACTGATTCAGACATTAGCACAGTTGCCAGGGTTAATTTTTCAACCTCACAATAGCAACTTCTCAAATTCACTGGATTTACAAAAGCCTGAGGTGTCTGTGACAATAAATCAAACAGAGAAGTGAAAGATCCCTGTATACTCTTTTTTTCCTGAGGAGAAGCAGTGACTTAAAAAAAAAAAAAAAAAAAAAAAAAANAAAAAAAAAAAAAAAAAAAAAAAAAAAAAAAAAGGAAAATTAAAGCATTCCTTTATATGTCTGTGTATGTAGTATATACATATGTTTCTGTTTCAACTGAAGAAATGTAGTTCTGCAATTGAATACAGAGAAATGCTTCAATAAAGTCTAAGTGGAATATACAATCAATGGATTTAAATCCATATATACAGTTTTCTCTGTAACAGAATTCCTGTGTGCTAGCATACATAAAATATGAGCATCTCTAATAAACAGCAGCTGGAGTATATAGCAAGCTGGATCTTTGTGTGGAATATCTTTAAGGTGTTTTTGGCAGAACTTCCAGGACTGTCTTGACCAACACTTTCCCAGATGTGTAGGATTATGGGATATATATTCTGGAATCTCTCAGGAAAGCACTTTAATTCACAGCCACACCTGGGCTGGATATTGCAATCAGCTCCCATTTTCCACTTACAATTTTCCTTCCTCGTTCATTTTAATTTCTCTGTTTTTTCCCTTATCACTTAATATATTTTCCTCATTATTGGCATCTGGGCTGTGTGTTCTAACACAAATACCGAAAGACCAAATCAAGATTAAAAAAAAAAAGAGCAAAAATATTCCCATTTCAGATGGAAGAGCAGATGGAGCTCTTGGCACTTCAGAGGATTCAAATTGACCCTCTGCACCAAGCTCAGGGAAGACAGACTGTCACTGCTGACTGGAAAACACTAAAGAGACCTGTTTTCCCATTGAATATACAGTAGCATTTTCTAATTCTTTAGCTCTAAGCTGTGCATGGCCATGGAAGAGCAGCTGAGGGTTTTTGTTGTTTTTTTTTTTTTTTTAGATTAGACTCTTTCATATCTCATGGATGCTCTTCTCTTACTTTTATGTTGAAATGATTGTCCTGGATTTTGAGACACAAATTTGATTCTACATTTTTTTACCAAGTGCCTGAGAGAGGCTGTGATTAAGTGGTGACTACACCCTGCTCCTCCCCACGCCTTCTTGATAGTTTTAGAAGTCACATCACAATCATCCAAGGATTAAAACACTCTGAACAGAAAGGGCTAAAAGCTCAGGTGGTGCAAGAGAATTCAGCTCTGCACAGAGCAGTTCACGATCTGGCCTCAATTCTCAAAGCTGGCCTATGAACATTCAGGGAATAATTGTCTTTCCCAGGTACTATGTACTGTGATGGCTGCCTATCTTCAGTAACAACACACTGAGCCTTTAATGAGCTTTTCTGAATATTTTATGCTATTCCTTTGGTTATAGAAATGTTTCATTAGACTGATGCAAAATATTCAGTAAGAATTGTAATAATTTATTTCTAAATTATATAACTGCAATTTCAACATATTTTTTTTTTTTCCCCCTGAAGAGGAGAAGAGAGTTATACTTTGGTTAAAATTTTTCTGAAGAAATAGGGCAGACACAAGCAGTATAAATCTTAATGTAATATATATCCACTTTATAGGCATCAACGTTTCAGCTAAATTTAGAAGCTGAAAGACAGACACAAATCAGATCCTTGCAAAATTCTCAGGTAACTCAGATTCTGACAGAGCCTGAGAGACTTCTCGGAGTTATCTCCTACTTTGGTATCTCCACCTTATTCCTTATTCTGATCAAATTGTGTCCATTGTATCAAATATGCCAGTACCTGAAGGGAGCTTAGAGGAAAGATGGGGCAAGACTATTTACAAGGGCATGTAGTGCCAGGACAAGGGGGAATGGCTTCAAACTGAAAGAGAATAGGTTTAGATTGGATACTAGTTAAAAATTCTTTACTGTGAGGATGTGAGACACTGGAACAGGTTGTGCAGGGATGCTCCATCCCTCGAGGTGTTTAAGGACATGTTGGATGGGGCTCTGAGCAACCTGGTCTAGTGAAAGGTGTCCCAGACCATGGCAAGGGAGTTGGAACTAGGTGATCTCTATGGTTTCCTTCCAACCCAAGCCATTCTATGATTCTACAATTATTTTTGTGCAGTCACTTTCAGGAAAAAATCTGTCCCAGAAGTAAACAGGTGTTTTGAAATTATTTTGTATGTGAACAAAATGGTATCTTTGGTGCTTGACCAGCCTGCCTTTGTTTCTTAAACCATAGCAGAGGAATGAGCAGGGGAGTAAGCACTGCTACAGGTTCAGCAAAAGTAACATGTTGTCAATATTTTAGAAAGGATATTCCATGACTTGTGCTAGATCCTGAACTGGGTGCAAGTTGCTGTATTAAGATACTACTTTTCTGAGGAATTTTTATGAACAAATCTAAGGAGAAGGTAGACTCTGAAAGATATAGTAAGGCTCCTCTCCTCCCTCCACGGAAGGGAACTCTACCCAGGAGATGCCAAGAATCCTCCTTCCAGAGGATTCATATCACAGAACCTTTCATTTTGTCCACTTTCTCTGTTTTCTGTAATGGAAGTCTAAATAATCACTGAGTTAAAGAGAACTCTGACAAAAAGCCACCAATTCCACCCTCTCTGCCATTTCCCATTATGCCATTGTGGATGTATTGCAAAGGAGACTCACATGTGGTGGCAGTACTTCCTCTGGCAGGAGCTGCAGAGCCACATCTTACAGAGCCTCCGCCATGAAAAATGCAGATATCTCAAATGTGCTGAGAGCCCTCATGATTTATTTAAATCCAAAATTAAAAGTCAGAGCTGTACAGAAATATTTCTCGTCATATTTTGCTGAAACTAGGATAATAAAGAAAAATTCTTCACTGCACTGAATGCATAGCAAACTAAATGTGGCTCTTCTACTAATACAGTTTTAGTTGTCCCACTCTACCTCAATTTTTAAATTAATTCATTTTTTTCATGTACCCTTATTTTTCTCTATAAAACTGGCAAAAACAGATTCACTTCAAAAACATTTCCCTTTTAAATAGCTATTTTTCATTTTTAAGGGAAAATAGAAGCATCCAAAATTATGAACATCATTTGCCACTCAAATATATTTTTGTGCCAAATTTTGGCATAAAGAAAATTTTCAGCTGAGTGACAAACCAATAAATATGTAGGCTTACAGTAGCTCTTCTGAGAAACTGAACTTCAAAGAGTAACTTTATAATACTAACAAAAATGTGCTAATTTTTATGCTTATTTTTCTTTCTTAGTTTGTTCCTGATGGTTAGGAAGTTGATTGTTCATTTTTCTACTGCCATTCACACCAGCTGCTATAAAGCAGCTATAAAAAAACTCCCAGTGCAGATCTTGACCGTAGATCACTGTACCTAGACCCAGCTGCAGATGGATGGAGCAGCTGGTCCAGAGAGGTGCTGTTCCTGACTCCCACACACACTTGGTCATGATGCATGAACAGCACAGTTGCTCCCCAGCCACAATTCCCATTCAGTCACAGATTTATGAAGTAATGAGCCACCTACCAGAAAAAAACAAAACCAGCAGCTCTCCAGCACACTTTAAACAAACACCCAAGAATATTCCATAATTATAAATAACTGCAACTCAGCCATCAGATGAATTGCTAGAACTTTTTTACATAACTAAATGGGAAGCAAATAGAGTAGAGCAAGGAAAGAAGGAAATATGCCTGTGTTGGGAGGTAGCAACATAAAAATTGGTAATTATTTTTCAAGATGTTTTCTCTTTTTTTAACATCAGTGTGATGGTTGATGGGGCTGTTTTGCAATCATTCATTAATATTTCATGTAACCTGGCTATTTAAAAATTATAATGTGACCATGCCAGCTTATCCTGACTTCAGCTATAAGAGAAGCAAGCAGGAAGTACAAAGAATGGTGTGAGATAAGATATGGATTCTGTAGTAAATGGCAATAAACTGTGAAGGGACAATAGGCAGTCTGCATCTTGTGAGGATGCAAAGTCCTGGCACCAAAGCAATTAACACTGTTTTTCACTAGCTTGGGTACAAGGGGCCATCAAGGATTAGTGGCCAAATGGAAATAGTCTCTCAAGAAGGGAGGTGGGAATTTCTTGTGAGGTGTTCCTAAATAGTCCCTTTTTGTGGCATGTGTGCAAAACAGACCTGTGCAATCCACAGTTTGAGATGATGGGGTTTTTGGTAAGGAGGGCATGGAGGGGGCTTGCTGTTCTAAAATTATTTTCCTCTTGGTGTTTTGCTTCCAGTTTTAAACTATTAGTTCAAGAAAAGTAGTTACTGCAGCTGCCAAAGCTGTGATGTTTTTCAGTTCTTGAGCAGAGTATCTCCCAGCTGTATCCTGATACTGCATTAAGACATCATGCTGGTGGAGGATATACTTCTCTCCCCATATCTGATTCTAGGGTTTCCATGTAAAAACCACCCAGGAGCAGACAGAAGAAACCCAGTGAACCAGTGTTCAGCCTTGACCTGGACACTGCAGTTCCCAGAGGTGTGCTGTGGTGCAGATACTGCTTGCTCTCATCAGCGACCACCACCTCGAGTAGACAAGAGCTACACTTGCCCATTCACTTTGATCTGATGAATGAGTGCAGTGAATCTGTGGAAAATAACTGTACATTACACATTAGACAAAGACTAGAAATAAGGGCCTGAGAGTTAAAGTTTTAAAACACTTCTTTGTAAAAAGATGTATATAACAAGTATGTACCCTGCCGTACATCCTTCAGAAACTTGGTATTACTTGACTTTGCTTAGTATTCTTTACTTTAATATTCTTTAGTGCTGCTAAGAAATATACTCACAGCTCTAAAGAACCCCACCTCCTGTACACTATTTGTTCCTACAGAAGCAATACTGAGCTGTACTATTTCTTTTGTTTTCTACCATGTTTTCTTGAAAAAACCACCACTGATCTTAAGGCTTAAAAACAGTACAGCAACAGTGGCTGATTTTATTTGATGTCAATTACCTTTGAAAGGGCATGTTCAATCTTTTATGTCTCTCTTCTTCAATGAGCAAAAGTAATTCAATGACTTGTCCTGTATCTGCAGGGAAATGGCTACATTATCTAATAGCCTTCTTCCATCTCTAACTTGTAAGATCCTATCAATGTCAGTAGTTGAATTGTGTAACAAGGCTAATCTATTTACAGAAAACCAATATAATGGAAATAATAAAATCTAGACTGAGGAACTCTGCAATTTTAATAAGATAATATGTTGATTTTTTTTTACCAGAGAAAGATTTTCTTTTTTCTTCTCAATAGCTCTCCTCATTGACTTTGTCCTCTTTTTTTTTTTTTTTTTTTTGGAGACCTCTTATATGAATGGAATCCCAGAAGAAATTAACCATAGCCATATATAAACTGATTAGTTAAGCAATGCATGACAGCAAGGGCTTGTATGCACAGAGACTGAAGGGAATTTGGGACAGAAGTCCAAACTATGACCTTCCCAGGTACTAACACTTAGGAAATGAGAGTATGCACTACCCTAGAGAAACCTGGAATGAAGTTCTTCTCTGACCTTTGCCTTCTCCCACAGAATTAATTGTCCTTGCTCATTCCATTAACACTTTATTTCACTGAGGTCTAGCCAATGCAGTAGCAGAGGAAACATAAGGGTTTTAAAACTGGGGCTTATAGGCACCTTGGGCTACCTATACCTAGGCAGAAGACAGTTAATTTTCACAAGGTGATTACATTCTCCAATTTCTCCTCACAACACAATAGAGGAGGAACGTGCTGACACTTTTGCTGACAACACAATAGAGTTGTAACCAGCACATTCATTTTAGAAGTAACAATTGGAAAAGTCTACTTTTTGTAGCACTCATGTAAAGTGTACTCTTTGATATAAAAGAACTCCCACCAATAACTCAACATGGTCATACAGAATTGTAAAACACACAAAAAAAAATACAGAAAGCCCTTCTTTGTTTGCTGAGAAGTTTAATTTTTTTTTCAACAAGAATGGTTGCTGAGCAAAATGTGTATTTCTAAAGTCCACTTCCAATATCAAGATATGAATGGAATCTAAATTATGATCAAAAATTCAGTTTGCTCTCCTGTGCCTCTCTGTTCTCAAGCACAGTGAAACATATCTGTCCACAAAAACAACATACTTTATTTGTTTGTTTTCTGAAGCGTTAGCTCAAACTCTGTGACTTTTTCCGTGGTTTTGTGTGCTGCTCTGAGTGCTAAAATAAACCTCAGCATAATTTTCTGTGAAGTTCTTTTGGAGTTTATTTTAGAGGCATGTATTTCAGAGGCATTTATTTAGAGGCGTTTCCTCTGGAGCAAGTGGCTTGTTAGCAGTATGGCCTTTCTGATCCTGCCTTCCCACAGCTCCTGAGCAGTGTGTGCTCTGCTTTTTGGGGCACAGTGTCATTTCCCACTGGCTCTGTAGAATGCCTTTTTGTGCTGTAGTGGCTCACCTGCACAATAACAGTGAATTGCTATATAATCATTAACCGATCAATATCTGGTAAAGTAAACCTGAAATAAGGGAAAACAGATGTTGTTTTCTGTGTTTAATGAAAAAGGCTTATGCATCCTCATGCTGTATAGTCTGATCTTTCTTGGGTTTGGACCTTATGTACCAGACATTTGCCTGGTATTGCAAACATATTTGCCACATAATCCATGTATTTGAATTCTGTTTACAGATTACCCAGAATACATCTGGGAAAGCAAAACAGCATCCCCTGGCAAAAGTGCTGTGAGCATAACCTTTGAGGAAAGGGAAGCAGGACACCTGAGAGCTGTGGATCCTAGAATGCAACAGCTCACATGCCCTGTCATCCCCTGGAGGCACATGAAAACTTCTACACTTAACAAGAAGCCAGAACATTTCACTTTCTTCAGAATTTCACAACTAGGCGAAGAGGAATAAATATCACCCCATCACCTGTGCACTTTAATTACTTCGTTCTGCTGCGGGAACAAAAATGCATCATTAAAAGTTTTCCAGACAGAAGCAGTTTCTGACACATCCAGAGTGAATGGCAGCTCTTCATGCTTGAATACAATAAGTACCTAACCTGAAGGCCTGATAGTAAATGAGAAATGGGATGATTTCTGCATAAATGGGGAGCACAAGCTAAAACTTTTTTCAAAATGGGCAAATCACCTCAGAGATAGCATTGACATGGTGATAAACCAAGATGCAAGGATATCTTTAAAGGTATTTAACCCATTTTACTGGTATAACTCAGGTGATTTCCCTCTTACAGCCTCATTGAAATAATTCTCTTATGGTAATCAAGGCTTTAACAGGGCCATTATTCTCTGTGTGTGACCCAGTCACCACTGGAGGGAAGGTGTTACCCCAAAGAGGCAGGAATAGCAGCAAGAATAGAAGCTGCCACAACCTTACTTCAGCACTGGGAATGTTACTCTAGTGCAGGAGGGCACGGGGATTCAATCCACCGTTATGATTTCCAGTATTAAGCTGCAAAGTCCTGTAGATATGCTAAAATTAGTGCCTTTGCTATCAGAACTATATTGAAAGCCACACCTCCACCCTCTCCCTTATTGTCCTATAGGAAACCAACACCTTTCCTCTCAGGGGAAGTCTATCTACATGATTTTGAGTCAGATCAAAGGTTCATCCAGTTTAGTAACTTGACTTCCAGTGAGCAGCCATGGATGCTCAGGAAAGAATAAAAGGAAGTCGTGTAGAGGGACCCCTGCCCTGCTATGCACCCCTAGTTTCTGATAATCAAGATGTACTGACTTTCATTGAATGAAATACACAACTTCTTTCTGTTGTAATGCAAAGTTTATTTTCAGCTTTTTGTTTGCTTGCTTGTTTTTAATCTGCTGACAGCAAATTTCACTGTTTTCCCTCATTGCTCTTTGTCTTACCATGGTCCACAGGTACAAGTGTGACAATTTTCCAACTATGCCAGTTGGTCTAATTAAAGATACAGTGTCTCTTCCTGCAAACTTTGGTCTTCCGTTGGCTGCTTTCTAGTTCTATCTATCCCATATTTATTATTCAAAAATTCCATGGTTTTATACACCTTATATTTTCTTCCAACTGCTCTTCTCTGGATGAAGAGTCCAGGTCTAGCCTCAATTCTAATGGAAATGAGAAGAAGGATTTACTGGTATAGCAGCTGAGACTCTTTGTCAAGCTAGTCAAGAACACTTCAACACAGTATTTATTCTTGGAAAATGTCAGTTTGTAGGAACTTAGTATTTTTCCAGGAACATTCCAGTCTTGAAAAATCTTTAGTAAGAGGTTTCTCTAGTCAGGGTAGGTTTTCTGGCCAAACTAAAAGCAGAAATGAGGGAATAACTGCACAACCGTTAGCTGCTGGGATGTAACAACATGGAAATGTAAATGCCATTCAACCTATTTTCAGAACCACAGTGCTTATACAAAGTTAAAGAAATGATCACTGGATTAAGTAGTTTGCAATTAATCCAGGTCAAAGAAGGAACCTGTAGGATGGTATAGTGAACCCACAGATTTTCATGCTTCTGGTATTACTCTAAACACTTTGAGATAATGCACTCCACTCTCCTTCACCCTATGGCTCTTTTACAAAAACTAGCAACATAAAGAGACCTCAAATTGTAAAGTAAAAATAAATTATTATCCATTTTCATGTAGTTCTACACAAACTGTGTGCTACTTCCCAAGAAACACAGCATTTTTCTGCAATTATAACAGAAAGGAAAATCATTCACCAGAACTGTGGAGCTTTCCTTTGTCACGGAATAGTGGCTTAAGCTGCATCTGGACACCAGGCCCTGTCTTTGGTGAAATTTGGTCCAATATTTTGCTTTTAAAGAGAGCAGGGTAAGAACAAATTCATCATTTCTCATTTGGGAAGCTAAAGATGGAGGCATCTAAGGGTCATTTCTGGTGAAAGGCAGTTTTTGGATTGTATACCACAGTTCTCAGGTACTCAGCATGCTGCTGCTTGTTTTGTATGAAGTCAGCTGTAGTGCTAGCGAGCATCAAGAACGTCATAGCCAACATTTCCTTTCTTGGCTCAGTTAGCAGTTGCAGAGTAGATGCTGCTGTGAAAAGAAGGGAGTGATGTATTTGTGCATGGAACTCAGTCCTGAGTAGATGTTTTACTTAAATTTAAAAAGTTTCAAGATTTTCTTCTTTTGCCAAGTTTAATACTGATATTATTTCAAAAGTAACAACCAAGGCTGATCTTTCCAAGTGCTCAATTTCCTCAGCAGTAGCTGAATTCCACATTAAGCTGGTGTGTGCATATAGTGCCAACCAGAGCAATGCAAAGATACCACCTAGAGTTCTACAGCAATATTAACAGTGCTGTAGTTCCTAACAGCAAGGCAGACTGATACAACTCTTTCAGCCCAGGATGTGATGTGGGTAACTCCAAAGCAATAGGTAATTTCTTTGACCCACCAGCCTGAAGGTATAGTGAAAAAGAAGTATGTTTTGAAAAAGTGTCTCTTCTTTTTTGGCTCCATGTAATTCTCTTTCAGATTGGAATGGCTTTCTTTCCCATTCTACTGCTAGAAAGCAAGTGAGCTTTCAGTGAGGCTGAACAAAAGTGGAAAAAAATCAGTGAAGAATCAGTGTTCTTTACTATTTAAGTACCATGTATGAATACAGCTTGGAACAAATGTACCTCTGCTGACAGGTGGAAGAGATAGACTTACTTGTGTTGATATAGCTGTATGAGAAAGGAGCTAAATTATCACTTTTCCCCACCATTCAGTATCCATGCTGGGAAGAGCGCTTATTATCTCTATGACAATTACTCTCCTGTGCATTGCAATATGGAGAGTAGCTCAGCTAAAGCATGTTGTCTCTGCTGAACTAAAAATGACAAATTTCACAAACTCATATTCAATGTCAGCTTCTCCTTTGTTCCTTAATTTTTGTGATCCACAAGATTAATCTCCTGGTTAAATCACTTAACAGCTACGGTGCTTACAGCTTTATTGTTTTCACATTATCCAGCACATCAAAACCCAAGCCAAAAACACAACCACTGAGGCCAAATTTTTGAATGGGTGTGTCTAGGAACAAGTTTTTCTTTGTGAATAAGGAAGCATTTATATAAGGTTTTGATTAGGAGTGAGTACTGTATAACCAGTGACAAGAATATTAATTTTATAGTGATGCTTCCAGCAAAATGTTTCCTGTTCTGTACTGTATCATTGACTAAATTGGGGAATGTGGTTTGTACTCTTATTTTATCTATACCACGTTTTGGTGTCCGTAGTTTTCCGTGTTGCAATGGGTTCACAAAAATCCAGGGTCAGGGGAAGAAAGCCCCAGAATGATGGATGTTACAAACACACCCTGAAGAACTGTAAAAGACAAAAAATTAATGATACATACACTAAAAAACCCAAAACCCCTCCAGAAAACAAAGAATAGAACAAGCAAACAAAAAAAAAATAAAGAAGTATGTAAATTTTTTTTTATCAGAACTTTGTAAAATGCTTTTATATCACAAAAAAATATTTCTTCAACCTGCTAGAAAGACCCAGTTCTTCAAGATCTAGGGATTTAAGGGGTTTTTTGAGGGTAATACAACTGATTTTCACCATGACATACATAAAACACTTATAATTCCAGTCTTAATTCCATTTTATCAGTCTAATTAAAAAATTTTTATCTGTATTCTGAAATCAGATGCTTCCATAGAATTAGAGGCTTTGCAGAAGGCCAGGGAGATTAGATTTTCCAGGTTTTCTTTGTCTCAAAAATCAGATAGCTTCTCAAAGCAAGTGAATAAGCTAGTATATAAAAATTACCTTAAACTGACTTTTTTGTTCAGTTTTAGGTTGCATTTTTCTGTGCTTTCTTTTGAAGTTTGTCCTACAATCTCGCCTGCATTTAAGAGATCGGCAGCCCCAGCACTGCCTGATGGAATTCTGGCCCAAGCCCTCTCTCTGCCCCAGACTTTTGCAGAGATCTTGCACTATTTTATGTCTGTGCCTCCAGTGGTTATCTCTGAAAGGGAACTGCCCTTCCTTTAAACAAAGTAGTGAAGAGATTTTCAGTGGTGGTCAGTCGCACCCTCAAGCTCCCCCCCAGAAACAGCTGCGTGCAGGCTTTGACATGCACACACCCAGCTTTCTCATGGATATTTTGCAGTCTTACAAACGCTCCAGAAACCATGAGAGCACTAGGCAGCTTTCCTTCCCAGGCAACAGGTCTCTCTGGGAGTGGTCATGAGGTCCCTACACACACCTGATCGGGTACCAACCAGTCTCTGATAAAGGTTCTGGATGGCCCCTTGGAAAGGAAACATGACAGGCAAAAGGTTTCTTCCTGTTCTGCAGAAAAACACGCTGATGCCTCCTGATTGCACACGATTGTTCTTTGCAAAAGAAGGTAAAACATGAAATTTAAGGCACTTCTGTATTAGAAGAGACACAAATGAAGCTGAAGGAATAAATGTAGCAAATGTAGCTGTAGGGGATAAAGCTATCCTCTTTCCACTAGACATGTCTGCAGAAAAACACTTGAGATAAGCTTCATTATCTTTCTATAGACACCTTGCTAACACAGGTGGGAGGCACTTAGGTAACTAGCAGATGAAGGGTTTGCTCAAGGTCAAGCAGAGTCTGTCAAAGTCACTGCTTAACCCAGTGAAAAAACATATATTGAAAGCCTTCCACAGAAAAAAAAAAACAAAAAAACAAAACTCTTTTTATCTTTTCAAGATGCAAATTTCCTCAGAGAATTGGTTATTTTTCTTTTTTGTTCAGTTTTTCCATACAAGTCATGGACAAATGTTTGATTTTTTAATTGTGATTTTTTAAGACCCTGCATTTTTCATGTCTTTCCAGTGTTTTGTGTGGACAATATTGCATCCCTCTTAGCTGTAGTCGGTGCCAGTTGTGGAATCTGGAAGTACTGATTTCCAGACCCTTGTACTTAAGTATTTCATTTTATGTTTCAGTATTTCAGTATTTATATTTAAAAACATAAAAGAAAAAAAAAATAAAGGGAAAAAAGAGAAAAGAAAAGAAAGAAAACTCCCAAAATACAGCTCCAAGTGATCTGCATATAGCAAAGAGAAATGTAGATGCTGGATTGTGTCCAGGACTCCTGGTTTCCTGCAACACTTACAAGACAAAAGTTAGGGCAGCATGTTGCAAAAAGATACCACGCTTTTCCAGCAGTGATAGGCTTTCCCCATCTGCAGTGCCACAGCTATGGAATTAGTTTTCAGACACAAATTATCTCTCTTGCAGGCTGTACTGCCCAGATTTGCAGGGCCATAAATCAAGGCTATATTTGGCAACTGGGAGAGGAAAGAGCTTTTAAATAAATATTTTTGAAAATATATTTCTTTTTTAAAAAAGTAATTCCAATTAACTTTTTAATCTTTCTGATATTTCATTTGGTAGTTTGGGGTTTTTTTTTCCCCTTCCCCTATTACTTTTTTGTAGCAAGCAGTACAGCCAGAACCCACAGAAGCAGTGGGTTCATTCCATGGGAGCTGCTGGAACAGGGACTATAGGGGAAAGACAAGTGTGCCTTCAGAGAGGACACTTTTAATTAATAGCTGAGAGATAAGCTAGAATGAAAATCTGGATTAAAATATTGTTGAACTGGGACCAGCTCGTGCAAAAACTTCAGGTACAGAACTTTCAGAAGCAGGTCAACCAAAACAGCAGAACTGAATTCAAATCTGGTTTGAGCCAGGTCTAAAATAAGCAGCTTGATCTTACATCTCATTCTTTGATTCTTGTCTTTCTTATCCCCATATTAATGGCCAGACAGTATTTGTGCTCTTTTCCCTTGATTTTAAATTTTTCTTGTGTAAGAAAAAATGAAATGTTTCTTGGAAAGGGAAAAAAATATGTGCATTTTAGGGAGGAGGCTTCTGCTTTTCTGAGGAATAGCAGTGAAAAAGAAAATTTTTATCAGAGTTGGAAACCTGAACATGAATGCCAGTAGGAATGCAGTTGAAGTGCTGCAGCACCATCTCCTGGAAGTCAGAGACATTTCTGAATTTCTAGACCCAATTTCATACACAGTCACGCAGAGAGATAAAATTTACCTTGGGGTTAATTTAATACATTTCTCTTCACAAAAACATTTAACAAAATATGGAGCTAATAAAAACCATTCCCATGACCTATAATATTTTCAGGTAAATTTTTCTGTATGGGAGTTTACTGCCATCAGGCAATACTTAGTCCTTAAATTCAAGCATTTGAGGCTATATCATGAGAAAAGGGAGTAATTAATTTTTAATTTATTTTTAATGTATTATATAGTGAGATAATAAAAATATCAAACTAATTCTGCAAAAAATAATAAAAGTATCTAATTCTGGAAAAAAGCACTAAAAGTAGTATTTATACTAAAAAAGTAGTATTTAAGATTTTGAGAGTTTACATTATCAATTTCTGCTGTCCTAAAATGAAATTCATAACACAGTAGCATAGATCAGTCTTCAAAACAAAAAGTGATAATCAACGTGTAAATATGTATTAAAAAAAAACACAAGTGTTTTATCCTTTTGCCATGAGGATTCTTGATGATTTCCTCCCAAATATCTACTGAATTTTTTTAGCTGATCACAGTATGTCCAGGCAAGTTTTTTCCCAAAACCAGAGGTTTTCCTCCATGTTAAGAGAGCAATTTCCCACTCCTGCTGAGGATATGACTCCCTGAGTAGAGGTCCTATTGTGCTGCTCTGGCTTGGAACCTGTCCCCAGTGCGAATGGCCATAGCTTCTCCCACTTTCTCCCCGGACTGCTGCTGGCTCTCAGGGCACATGGGATGGTGCAGAGCTGAAGCTGCAGTCTAAGGAGCCCTGACAGGCAGTTCACAAACAGGGTTTGGCAGGTCAGCTCTGTTTGCCAGTTCAGGTGTTTTGTGTTGGGACTAAATCTTCTCTTACCCTGTTTTTGTTCCACACGCATTTTATCTGCAGAGAGACAGACCCCACTTTTAAAATGTGATGTCCAGCAATAACAACTCAGAGAGCCCCAGAAAGTGCTTTCCTTTACCACAACTCAGTTCAGCAATATCGATAAGCATAACAGGCACTCAACAGAGCTCAACAGGCTTCAAGACAATTTGCCCTCATGCACCACTGCTAAGACATATTTTGGCTTTTTTTTTTATACTGAATTCTTCCCTCTTCTGCCTGCTCTCTGCAAGAAGCCGTGTCTTGTTGAGACACATCCAGAAACAGCTTATGTTTTTGCCGTATTCACATTTCTGTTTTAAATTTACAGTGTGAAATGTCTCAGCCAAGTTTGGCAGCCGGGGCAGCTCGCTCCATCCCGCGGCAGCTTCCAGGCTCCCCTCGGGCGGCCCCAGCCCGCGGCGCCGGGCGCCGCTCACGGCAGCGCACGCTGCGGAAACCCGCACGGTGTGCCAGACCTGGGGACACTGCCGCCTGCTCCTCGAGTCCACCGGCAGCTCCTCTGGAACGCCGCCCGTCCCCGCCGCAGGGCGAGCATCCCTTGCAGCGCATCCCGGCTGCTCTGGCTCACTTCCTTGTGCCAAAGTGCAGCATAGTCCGGATGCACGCCCTCGGGACCAGGGAACAGTCCCCTGCGCCACCTGAGAGACACCCCGCAGAGTGCCTCAGGAGGAACGGCTTCGAATTCTGCTCCTCTGAGCATTGCAGATCCCATCCACTTTCACCAAGACAGGAACTCAAACGGGAAACACAAAAGGTTAATACAACTTTCAACATGGAAAGTAAACTCCTGTACAGACATATCATGAAAAAAAATCACATTTAGAGATAGCATTTAGCTTTTCCAAAATTATTCCAGTCATGAGTGAATCGTGGCTAAACACTGAACTGTTTCATATTAAAAAACCAGAACCATAAAATAAAAGATTTGAAGGCATTTCAAAACCCTACTTCTCTGAGATCAGTTATACTTTCTAATTATACCCTAACTATGCCTTGTAAGTATAAGTATATAATATACTAAATTACATATATGTATGTATATATATGTAATATATATATGTATAAATATATGCATATACTAAATCTCCTAATCATCAATCAACCTCTTCCACTGGTTCACTAACTTTTACTTTTTTAAATTTCAGTAATCTTCCACAGTGTCTGAACTGAATGTCTTCTGTATTTCTTCAATTCCCATGTTGTTCAGTATATCCCTACTGGATGTGAGAAACAGACTATCCTTTTCTCTCTGCATTAGCTCTTTACATTCTTGAAGCCTCTGTTGTTTTGTCTTCTTTCAGGTTTCTCTTCTTCATGTTGCCCTGCCCTCCCCTCCCCTTTAGCTATACATGACAGCATTTCCTCATTACTCATGCTGTTTAGACCTCGAATTCAGCTTCCAGACTCTCCAGAATGTCCACTTAATTCTGCAGTACAGTACTCAGAGCTGTGCTACTCCAGTTTTAGCAGCAAGCAGAAAACTTTCGTTAGCAGTACTTACTTCTGTCTTGTTTTTTTTTTTGGTTTTGGTTAGGTTTTCTTTTTAGATATAAAGATATCTCCTTTCTTTTGTATTCTTGTGGTATTCTGTCATCAATTGTACATTGTATTTTATTATATTGTTCAAAATTCCAAAATAGATAAAAGCACACCCTCCACTTGGAAATCCAGTCTTTTCTGCATGTGAGCTCCTCAAAGTCAAAACACTCTCGTCCTTGAAACACAGACTGGGGTCATGTCAAATGTATTCAAGATTGACTTTGCGATGAATGTTACGGTCCAACAAGAAGACAGAAACCAAATGGGCTGAGAATTTGGTTCCATTTGGAACAATGGCAAAACACAGTTGGCCTGAGCTTCTATCCATCACACCTGGCTCAGAGGACTTCTAAGCTAAAGAGTCATGCCGGCATCAGCTGTAGATTACACATTTTTTTATTATTTTTGTGAAATTCCAGGAGAAAGAATGTTGAAACACTGCATGTGTTACATATCAAAACCACCTGGACATATGTTGCTTCAACTATTGACATTACATCATGACAACTGAAATAGCATTGCATAAATCTCTCTAATACCCTTCATGAAGGCCATCAATAATTTTTAAGTGTTCACAACCCTGAAGTGTAAGATGGAAAAGATAGTGTTGCTCCTTTGGATGTAGGCATGCATTGCACTTAACCACAGCATTTTTAATAAACTCTCAAATAATAAGAAAGTACATAGTGCCACGGCGATGGTCTTGATTTATACCTCAGTTACCTCTGACAATTTTAGTATCTTATCTTTAAGCAACTTTACTTGTACTGCTTCTCATTCTCTGGTTTCTCACAGTTGTAAAATGGACTTACTTCAAGATACAGTTTGAAAATTGCTTCCGAATCAGAAATATATGAGAAACATGGAAACATATCGCTCTTATTTTCACATCTGTGTAATCAAGATTGGGAAGATTAAAGTCTTCCCTTAAACAAGTAGTTTTATGAACTTTACAGCCCACTATTTCCCTGTTTCAGGAATAGCAGAAAAGGTATTACACTGTAAATGTTGTAAAAATCTTGCAATCTGAAACAGACTGGTAAAGGGCTTTGGGCTATCTAATAGAAGATACCAGGAAGAATATTTTCAGTTATACATGTAGTGAGGAACAATATTAAAATAAAAATTATGTATCATTATACTTGTAACTTACTTCCCCTTTCTTCTTTGCCTTGAAATTTAGTCTGGGAACTTGTTCCCACATCAGAGAGGCTTGCTGGCCATGGACAGACCCAAGAGCACTGACAGAGCCAAAATTCCAGGTGCCACACATAGGCCACCACTTTGTCATCTGATTCAGGGTGGGAGGCTGGCCCTGCTTTATTCTGTGTGCAGCTGCAGGTTGCTGTGCCAAGCAGCAGGGACAGGTATTTCTCCTCAACAGCCTAGTCTCTCTTATGGAGCTAAGGGATCAGGAGATGGGAGAAAAGCAAAAAGGATGCTGGAAAAAGAGCACTGCAGCTATTGAGAAGAAAGGTGATGAAAGTTATTGTGAGAACTGAAAGGAAACATTATATAGGAGGCAGTGCAAGAGTTTGGAAAGAGCCTAATTATCTCAGCCTGCACAAGGTTCCAGAGGGAGCAGACACATCGGGAAACCTTGAAAAACACACCCTCCAGGAACAGGGGTTCCATGCTGGCTCATCCCACCTTGTTCCCCTCCCAAGCAGGTAACCCACACCTCCACACCTCTCTGTGAGTGGGAAGTGTATGAGATTTGTCCCTAGAGAAATGAAGCAGCAGAATTAGATTGGGGAGGAGGAGGAAAAAGAGCCTGTTAGTCACCTTGTGCTGAAGGTGATGGTAAGGAACAGGAATTTTTATTTATATAGGCACTAAATCCAGGTTGAATTCACAGGAAGGTCAGCTTTGAGTTACTGGCCCTGTGAATGTATGGGGAGGGGAATAGACCTGACCACTTAGGGAGAAAAAGTAAAACCAGGAAAGGTAGAGGTGAAAATTGCACATAACAAGATGACAGGAAAAGTGGAGGAAAAAACCAACTTGCCTAAGTAAATTACAAGTTAAGAGTCAAATGAAGAAAATGAATAAATGAAGAAAAATCAGAAGAGGATAAAATTGTAAAATTCAAAAAAAGGACAGTGTGTCCCTGCTAAAAACTGTATTTCATTAGGACTGGTGAGAGTTTCAGGGAACCTGAAGAGTGTCAATGACACAAAGATGACATATCATGTCAAATTAAAGACATATTAAAAATTGCATTAAGCATAGAAGGAAAACAGCAATTTGAAAAAATATAGCCTCTGAAACAAGACAGAGAGCAGACACAGGAGCAGTTGCTTTTAAAAGCTGAGATAATGCTTCCATTTTATCAGATTCAGAGAAATACAGGGAAACTCCTATTCCCTATCTCCTCCTGTGTAGAAAGCCAGAAATCTGATAGGACAGACATGAGAAAAGTGAGGTTGTATCAGAAATTGTACTTAGAATGCAAATGTATATGAGAGAGGAGGATCTAGATTGAGGGTGCAGTAATACTCTAAAGTCAAAGAAAACCAAAACAGCAGCCATTTCTGGAGGTAAAAATCCATTTTTCCCCCTGCTCCCTATGCATAACATTTAGCAACAGCTATACTGGTTCTTTCACCAACTTTATTCTGAGACCACTGATAGCTCTGCATAACCAAAGATTTTAAACCCCTGTCAGACTTAAACAGAAGAAAATATACTAATTCTCATCATGAAGAAAACATGACAGCAGGAAAAAGAAGCAGGGCAGTGAACTGCAGCAAGAGAGAACTTCATAAGGAAATTGGAATAAACCAAGGGTTTACAGGCTATGGAAAAGAAAGTAATAAGGCTGTGTGATTTCTCCCTGCTAGAGCTGTCTCAGCAGCCAGCTTTTTCTCCACCTGCCCTCAGGGGAGCTACAATCAGACTAGGATCCCAACTGTAGATGTTTTTACTTGGGTCACAGTCTGGATTTTCAGGGAATGTGGTTTATAGCAGAATCCAGAAAGCCAGGAAGTGCAATTTCCTAGAAATCAAATGGAAGAACTACAGGAAGAAAGGGTAGGCTGAGAAGTATGAGGGAAAGCAAAAACTTCATAGATGTACGAGACATGGAGACTCCAAGAACAAAGAAGCTGAGGTCTGCAGAAGCCCCAGCAAAAGAAAAGGAACACATTGCTCCACAGGGAGGAAGTTGGCTGTGACCTACTATTGCTGGCAGATGGAGCTTCAGCCTCAGCTGGCAATCTATTAGGCTTTAAAAAAAAGTAGTAAACTGTCTTGGCAATGAGAGGGAAACCAACTGCATTGCTGAAGGAAGAAAAACCACATTCTCTGACAGCTTAGTGGTTCATGACCCCTGCTTGAAAAAGAAACTGAATGGTGGCAGTGGTTGGTGACTCACTTCTCTGCGTAACAAAGACATCAGTTTGTTGGTATGACCTAATGCTTATGGAGAGGCTTTGCCCAAACCAGAGCTATTGCACAAGTTTGCCAAGGCTCGTTCAGCCCTCTGACACCTCCTCCACATGGCTCAGCCACTTGAGAGCTAATGCCACTGCTCTAGGAACAAGCAAGGGAAAACCATAAAAACAGCAGGGATCCTGAAGCGATGGTGAGAGAATTGGAGCCTCAGCTGGTGCTCTTATCAATCCCATCAGAGAGGGTAAAAGCCCAAGCAAGGACAGACACATCCTGGAGATAAATATATGACTGTGCAGATGGTGAGGCTTAGAGTACTTGGGTTTCCTGAAGGGGGAGGCTGTATTCATAATAGGGTCATAAGAGGGATGAGAAGGAAATGACTGAATCAGTTGTAGATATGTGTAAAGTATTTTGCCTTATATGATGCAGGATGCACATGTTCACTCTGAGATCTGGAATCTGGAGGGAGACAGACCTGGTGAAATTCCCCAGGGTAATAACAGAAGGAGGAAAGGGCATCTTTGGAAAAGAAATAAAACAGGATGCAGAGAATGCAAACTGGGGTGTGTTTAAATTTATTTTAGTCTTTTCATAGTTAGGTATCGAATTTAAACTGGTCATGTAGGCTAATATTGCAATCAGACCCTCTCACCTGTCCTAGACTGCTATTTTATCATGGGAAGGACTGCCTCTGAAGAACTTTGTTTCTCTACAAGGCCTCTGAAGGAAATTTAGATAACTGAGTGCCTAAGATAGCTAAAAAATCAGAATAAAATGTTATCTTTTTCACAGATCTGAGTGGAAATTAAATCCCTTCTTGACTTGAATCTGATCAAAAAGGAAAACATGACTGAAAATAAGGAAGGGGAGTGTAGAATCAGATTTACAGGAAAATGGACATGTACTAATTGAACCAGCTTAATCTCCTGGAACTAAAGAACGAGGTCATCTTTGTGGATAAAAAAGCTGATGTTGCAAGAAGAAAGAAGAAGCAGAAAAGTTGACAAACATAGGGGTGTCAACCCGAGTAAAATGACACTTACAGCATCTACCAGTTAGATTAAGAAAGAGATGCATGCTTGCCTCGTGGACAAAGTAGAGCTACCAATCAAGAGATGCGTGGACAAAGTGGAGCTACCAATAAAACAATGTGTGACTGTAGACCAAGATAAGAAGTAAATATAAACAATGTTTAGAAACACAATAAATGGCTTTTGCTTGATTCACATTGAATTGTTCAGGGTCCTTTGTCTTCTCTCTGCAGGGGAGGTAAATTAAGGGAGAATGAGCAGTGAAGTGGTAGAATTGATACATCTTGGAAATGGAAGAGGAGAGAACACTGGAAAAACAGGACAGTGGGCTTCAAGAAAAGAGATTTTCATAACTCAGTGACCCGAACAATAAGACCCATTAGGAAACACAACTATAGAAAAGAGTCCAAGGGAGTTGCAGCTGGCAGTTTCTTAAATAAGACACAAAAAAGATGAATGGCAAAGTAAGTATAAGGAAGAGTGACCACTGCAGGGCTCGATTTAACTTTTTTCAGCAGCACAGAAACAGAACAGCAGTGAAATCTTTTACTACCTGACAAATTTCTTTCTCCCTTGTCTCCTAATTTCCCCTCAGCTGTAATGAAAAATATTCCTTATAAGTTCCACCTCAGATTCTCCTTGAAAAAAATTAATGAACATAATAGTGCGATGCTTTATCTACCTCTTCAGTATTTCACTCTCAAGAAAGAAATTAATATAAAATACAAACTGGCCAAATTCTTAATGACAAGCATTACAAATTACATAAATGTGAAGAGCCAATGGCAGAAAGAAAAAAAAAAAAACAAGAAAATTTCAGTACACATGTCACAAAAAAAAAAAAAAAAGAAAAAGAGCAACATTAAAGCATTCCACAATTTTTTAAGTAGTAAGATCTACTCTTCTGCTTAATGGAAAGGGAAGGATAATGACAGATATTGCCAATGGATCTGAAGAGTTTCATGGGTTTTTGGCTTCAGTCTTCCCCAACTGTGATTAGATAGCTAACACAATTAGCATCAATGTCAAAGGAGTATGAAGTCCACTGGCATAAACAAAGAGCATCTTGGAGGCTATCTAAATAAGTTAACTTCTCCTCAGAGAAATTAGGGCACTGTCTAGGGCAATGCCAGAAAATGTAGTCATGGAGGACAGCTAGGCTCCAGAAGACAAGAGATAAAACACAGTGTAATGTATGTAAAAAGGAGAACAGGAGTCCTCAGTCATTTACAGAGCAGTGCAGCTTCACTTCTGCTGTATAATGACCCTGGAATAAATAAATATAGAGGAAAAGGCTATAAGTATTTGACTCAGATTAATAAAGAAGAAACACTGTTGAATCCATTGAAAGACCTTTGATGGCAGAATAAAGGGGTATGTGACTAGAAAAGAAGAAATAACCAAGTATGACACAATTGTGTTGCTTTAAGGTTTGACTGTCTTCTATCCCAAGTCTATAAGCAGGTTAGGAATATATGGTTAAAAAAAATAAATGCAACATCAAGATGGGAAGATGCATAAAACCAGGATCTACAGGGTTCTGTGGATGGTCTGGTAGTCTCTAGACTAACATTTAAATTATTTAAACGTTAAATAATTTGGACAGGAAAACAGAAATAAGTTTTTGAAATCTGAGGCTGTACAATTCTGTAATTGTAAATATAGTAGACAGCAAGATTAGAACTCAAAATGGCTTTGATAAATTGAATATATTCTTGATGTCAAGAATGACATGGAGATTGAATAAATGACATGCGATTCAACAAGGCTGTGGGCAAAACATGGCACTGTGAGAGATAAAAGTGAAGTGCAGATACATCACTAAATCAACTGGCTACAGGTAAAGCTCTTGAGGCTATGGTGAATAACATGGCACATAAACTGATGGTCCAAATAAAGTATGACTTTATCCAGATCTCCATTCTGAATGTATTTCTGAAAAAAAAGGACACTTTTGGAGAGGGTCCAGAGGGCACTGACAACTCTGATTAAAAATCTGAAGACCTAGAAGACCTAGCAAGGAGACTTGAACTCATTGTGTTGGGATTTTTGTTGGGGTTTTTTTAAGTGCAAAGAGAAGTGAGGGAGAGACTTAAATGCAGTTTTCAACTACACCAAAATTTACTGAAAAGGGGGAAGAAAGTTTTGGCATTATTTGTTTTGAATTTTATTTTCATGCACACTGGAGACAGAACAAATACTGGTGATTTAAACTGCAACAGTAGAAACTTTCACAAAGTTTTTTCACTGTAAAGAGAAGGAAATTCCAGATTGTTTACAGTATCCTCAAAGTTTGTTGACCAAGTTAAGCAAACAGGTATTATAATGGGGGAGGGAGAGAAGGAGGAATTTTGCATTAGGTTTAGGGGTTACTCTTTTAGGCTACTTTCTACGTACTTTCTTTGAATCTATAATCTTAGAGAATAAAAATTATTCAGAGAAATATTAACCCCTTTTTGGTGCTTCAATCCTGTTGCCAGTTGCTGGAAATGATATCCATTTTGAGAAAGATAAATGTGAAGAAGAGAATATAATAGTCATGACACTGGGATTACAAACTGCTCCGGAAGGGTGAAAGATCTGTGATGGACACCACTGCTACTCCTTTGGGAAACATCTTCTCACTTGCAGCTGAGACTGCATAAAGTTATTCCAAAGGAGCTGAGCCATCCACGGCCCTAGATTTAGGGAGTTATTTTTAGATACCCTGGGTTTAGACTACAAAGAATCTCAAATGCTTGGAAGACAAGTTGTGTTGTGGACAGATTCATATTCTGGAGTATGGCACAAAATTAGTCCATCTAAGGGGTGAAAAAGACACAAACCATTCCTTATCACTCAGGTAGAGCATTATTGTTATCTGCAGGTTGTGTGCTAGAGACAAAAAGAATTTGTGTTGCTTTCTTGATTTAATAAAGGCTGATATCTTGTTCTATGTGAGGAGTAAATAAACTCAAGCGGTCTCCTTTATGAAAAGAAAAAAACAAACAACAACTTGAATTTCCATTCTAATTATCGTGGAAATGTCTTATATCTCTCTGGTCTTTAATGCATATCTTAATCTTACAGTTTCAACCTTACTTTCAAGCCAATTTTAATTTTTCTTATGCATGCATGGAAAGAATTAGTATGTTCTGGTTTTGCATTTTGTGGATACATACTCCAAGAAGAAGATATTAAAAAAAACAAAAGTAACAGAAAAAAAACCACCAAGGAAACATTTTATTTTTATAGAGAACCAGTCATTTTATAAAATTCTTTCTAACACCTAGCATTTGTATTTGTTAACTAGCTGAGGAGGAAAACTCAAATAAAAATAAGCCTTCAGCACCCCTGTTAGGTAGTGGATATTTTTTTTCTGATTTCACATAAAACATGGGAGTCATAGGCCTTATAGGCCTACTTGGTGAATGCTTATTATCAATTCTACCTTAAGCAAATTTAACATTTGGAAACTAATGAAAAAGAAAATCTGATCAACTAAAGTCAGAGGAATTTTTTTAACATATATTTCATTAAATATTGGAAGTTTAAAGAACTGACTTTAGAAAACATTTCAGAGGACAAGGACTGAATAAATTTTGTGCAGTTTGCTATACAAAGGGACTGGAACTGAACGAAAACATGAGGATGATACAATCTTTATAATATATCTATTGGATAAAGTACTCTGTACTAAAAAAATAAATATATAAGTATTTCTTGGGCACTTGAGAGAGTGTGTGGAATAACAGGAAAGTCAATGCATGCATTGATGTCTCTCAGACATTCAGTGAGCAATGTCAGTGTTTCTAGAAGTTTGTTGAATGCATTTAGGGCAGTTTTCTTCCAGGTTTCTCGTTTCTCTGACCCAAAACTAAGGTAAAATGCTGAGCAAATAAATTCTGGGCACCTCCATTCACAGAATTGCATTCCCACAGAATCAGAAAATTGTTGAAATTTGAAGGCACCTCTGGAGCTCACCTAGTACAACTCCCTGCTCAAAGCAGGGTCAGCTAAGAGCAGGTTTCCCAGGACTGTGTCCTCTCAGGTGTTAGATATCACCAAGGCTGGAGATGCCACAACCTCTCAGGGCAATCTCTTATGGTGTTAAACCAGCCTCACATTAAAAATAGATTTTTCCTGATGTTTAAATGCAATAATCAGTATTTCAGCTTGTGACATTGCCTCTTGTATTCTCACCAGATACCACTGAGAAGAGTCTGCCTGTATCTTCTGATCAGGTATTTATATACATTGACAAGATTCTCCCTCAGCTTCCTCTTCTGTGGGATGAATCAACCTTTACTCATATGTCAGATGCTCCACTTCCTTCACCATCTCTGTGGTCCTTCCCTGGATCTGCTCCAGTATGTACATGTCTGTCTTGGTCTGGGTCCAGAGTGTGCTTGGTCTAGAGCTGAACAAAGCACTCCACATATTCAGAGCTGAGCAGAGAGGAAGGGTCACTTGCCCTGACCTGATGATAATGCAGCCTCTGATTCAGGCCAGCACATTGTTGATTTTTGCTGTGAGGGTACACTGCTGGCTCATGGTCCACTTGGTGTACAAGGGTACCCCCAGGGCAGCCTCTGCAGAGCTGCTTTGCTGCTGGCTGGCCGGTGTGTCCTGACGCACAGGGTCACTCCCCCCCAGCTGCAGGACTTGGCACTTCCCTTTGCTGAACTTATATAAGATTCTTGCTGGACCATTTCTCAAGCTAGCTGAGGTCCCTCATTGCAGGGCAAGCACCTGGTGTGTGTGTTAACCCTAACCCTAACCCTAACCCAACTCCTCCCAGTTTTGCAATGACATGGATACAAGCTGACACCATGAATTTACGCACTGCACTGATGGTTCTTCTTTACACAGAGACATACACACACAAAAAGATGCATATGATGCACTGGAATATATAAACAAGTGTGTAGCCATTGGACTGGATGAACACTGTAGCTTCCTTACAACTGAAGTATTCTATTTCTCTATTTTATATATATATAAATGTGTTATGTAAGGATATATATAAATGTATATACACATATACACACACTGACAGGTATACATCAGGTGTAGTAGAAAAATTTAGGTAGATGACTGTCATCTAGAGCACGTTGTGGAATGTGTCGGTCCCATCCATAAGTCACAGACAATGGAGAAGTATGATGGTGAACAGTGAGCCACCCCAAATCTGATCACCAAAATGTGCCAAGCACAGCACAGGGATGGCACATACCAACACTCTCCTGGGTCTGTCAATTCTTCAGAAGTGTGGAGATTGTTGCACCTACATAATATCTGGGTTCACTGAAGCAAACACATACTGTCTGTCATCCAGCTGAATGAAATATGCCTACCTCGGCAGCAAATCATAGAGAAGATGGCATTAAAATTCCTCTTTGCCTCCATCCAGTGCAATATGAAGGCAAAACTCCATTTAAAAATTCTCTGTGATGCAAGAACTGTGCTAACTGTTACATTCAAAATTCAGAAGTTAGTTGCATTTTGATGAGCATTTTAAACAACTTAATTAAATGGTGCCTAAAGGAGAGCTGACATTCCAACTAATGCCAAATCTGGAAAACAAGCTGTATTTAACATCTTTAACAAAAGGGTTTGGATGTCATAGCCACAGCAGGAAGTAAAACCTGGATTTAGAGAGAAGCAAGCTGATGTTTAGATTGAAATAGATTTAGAGATGAGATTTAGGCAGAGTGGAGAGAAAAAGATGTAGATGGGTAGACACAGTGCAGAGATGGAGAGACGAAGAGATAGATACAGCAGATAGATTCTCATGAAATAGTCTTTCCGTGTTTGGTGTGCAGCTGCATAGCACCTGCCTGACATTTACAGCAGATAGCTTTTATTCATTTCATGGGATATTCATCAAAATGTGGTTGAGAGATGGAGAAAATTCCAAGTATGTGTCATCACTTTACTGGTTTGTGCAGCTGTTTCCTAAAGCACACAATGATGTTGTGTTGTTAAGGAAATACACTGTCACCCTGCTGAACAAATAAAGCATTTAGTTTATTGAGTAACATTACAATAATGATGGGAGATAATAGACTAAAAATACTGTTTATTCAGTAAGAATGGACAAAAACTTTACTGTCCATGAAAGAATCACTTCATGTACAGAAAATAAAAATTGTGTTATTTATTTAAGCTACCTTTTTAACAGTACTGGTGCAAAATACTTCCTGACATAAGCTTTGATCAAGGATAAGAACCAGCAAACATCCTTAGTAGCAGAACTAATCAGACTAGAGCTCAAACTACTGGAACAAAACAGGGGACTGTATCTATCACATGTAACAGCAAATAATTATGCTGGCAAATACATAAGATTAAGATAGATGAGGGGTGGGATATTGAATTAATAAATTTCTGATCATAACAAAAGCTCATGTTACCCTTTCCTGGGAATAAGCCTGTCTTGATTTTACAACTGTTTTTATAGGATGCTAAATATTTCTCAAAACCTGATGCTTTCAGAAATATTTATTTAAGATATTTCTGATGAGGATGGTATGTCAGCCAAATCACCTGAGACAGGACTAGGCTGTTAATTGTATGAGGCTCTTTTACATGGGCAAATCTAGCTCAAAGTCATAGCATTTTCTTCTGTCCTATTTTGTTTCTTTCGATTTTGCAACTGTTGCAGGAGAAAAAAAGGAAACAAAAAAGAAAAAAGAAAAAAGGCAAAAAAGAAAAAAAAGAAAAAAAATAAGAAAGAAAAAGGGGAAAGAAAAAGGGGAATAAAGAGTGAAAGAAAAAGAAAAAGGAAAAGGAAAAGGAAAAGGAAAAGGAAAAGGAAAAGAAAAAGAAAAAGAAAAAGAAAAAGAAAAAGAAAAAGAAAAAGAAAAAGAAAAAGAAAAAGAAAAAGAAAAAGAAAAAGAAGTCTGTCATAGTATTTCCTTTAGAGAGGCAGGTGGGGCCAATTCTCTTGTCACTGTTTCATTTGTAATATATTTTTCATATGTTTCTTATGTTTGAGCTTATGTTTTGAGGCTCTTACTTTCACAAAAAAGTTCAGGGACAAGATACAAGTATTTTGTGTTTTGCATGCAAGACTGTGTGTTGGTCTAGACTGGATAAAAATCAGACTTAATTTCAAGCAAGGCCCCTTTCATATGCTTCACCTGCTTCATCCTGAAGCTGTCACCACCTGCCCACACACTTGCCCCTCTGGGATATTCCCCAGAGAACACCTTACCCCTCACTGCCCCACACCAGCTCAGCAGTGTGACTGCAGAGCACAATGACAAACGCCATCCCCGGGCTGGGGAAAGCACTCCCGTGAGGGCAGTCCTGAGGTACACACAACCCACCCCATGGCTGTGGGACAAATGCAAAAGCAACATTTTGTGGGCCCAGGATTACCCAGCAAAGCAGTATGAGCTCCCCTCACATGGCCAAGGAAAGTGTGCAGACAGGAAGGACACCAACACCGTGCTCTGCCAGACCTGTCTGCTGGAGCAGAGGACTGGAATGGTGCTGGGAGCCAGGAGAGAGAAAAGAGGAAAGCTTCTACAAATGAGAGAGAGTGGGGGAAGTAGTGTTCAATAGATTTATGGGTCTTTTTACTAATTTATTGGAAACCTAAGAAAACCATTCTTCTGTGAACAAGTTGCTGCAGAGGGCTGGATGCTGAGCTAGTGACGTAAGCCCTCAGGACAATCCCTGCAATCACAGCTATGGTGACACGCAGCTACTGAGCCGGTCCAGGCCATCTGTGGTGGCAGCTGAAGCAGGGAGTTGAGATGCACAGTTGTAATTTATGGAGAAAGCTTCTGAGCTCCCTGACGCCCCTCCCTGTTCTAGTGGCAACCCCAACCACTGCAACCACAAGCTTTTCTGACTTGAGCACTCAGCAGCATCCTCTCAACTCAACGGAAAGTCGATTCAATTCATAATGCAAACTGTCTACTGAAGCCTCCTGGAGTTAAGTAAGGAACTCACAAGTGTTGGAACATTTTAGGCTTTGTCCTTTAGAACAAATTTGTTAAACTATGACCTCATGGTGCCTCTATCTTGGCCTAGATCCAAGGGCAATTGAAGTCAACTCCTATTGACTTCAGCAGGCTTTGGAACAAGTCCTCTTCCACTTCAGCACAAGCCTATTTTTAATTAATCAAGACAGCCTCATTGGAATCAATTTTGGCCTTTAAAAATGGAGTGTACTGTTGCCCTGGAACTGAAGGTCTCATCATGATGCTTGGCTATGATATCAGGATGGAAGCAGAGATAAAAGCCCTTTTCTTGCATCAAGCTGCTCCTGCTGGAGCTGCTCTTTTCTTGTTTCTTGTTGCTAAAATAGCAGTGCTATTGTTTGCTTTATTGGTCACAGCTTTGGGGATTTGGAAATCCGTTCTAAGGCAGGCAACCTGCACGCACACACACACGACCCCAGACCCCCCTACCCACACAGGCACACACCAGTCATGTGTGCCCATTGCTGCCTATATTTCTGCAGAGGTATTTTACCTTCATTGTCTACAATTCACTGGTTATCTATTCAAAATAATTTATTTTTACTTATGTATAATCTAGGACAGATTTCCCAGAAGAATCCACAACCATATTGCTATACACAAGCACTTTTTCCATTTCTTAAACATGTAGCAGAACAACTTATGTACTATTTTTTGTGCTCAAGGGAAATTCTTTTACTTTATTTCCAGTAGTTTTCATATTGTGTTGTCCTGCCTTAAAAAAATCAAATAATTTTGTAGTAACATAATCAGGAGATACTGATTTTAAAAGGGGAAAAAAAAAGGGAAAAATTGAGAGATTTCATTTTTTGCTATGCTTCTAGAGAGCAGTCTCCTCCACAATATAAAAAGGAAAACCAAATCAAACTGGATTTTTCAACCATATTTCTATGACATTATGATGTGTTACAGGCAGTCATAATTTGTATTTCAGACTGTAATTAATGATAGATGTTGACTGTCTTATGTATAAAAGAAGAAAATCTAATTTCATAAGTAAAATATAAAACTGAAGAAGGATCTCTGAGTTGATATTTCAAAACATGAATAACTTCTTAGGTTATTATATTTTATAATGTTTGTGTCATAAGATATCAAATAATTATAGAATAAGCTGAGTTGGAAGGGACCCACAAGGATCATCAAGTCCAACTCCTGGCCCTGCACAGCACAACCCCAAGAGTCACACCATGTGCCCAAGAGCATTCTCCAAATGCTTCTTGAGCTCTGTCAAGCTGCTGCTGTGACCACTTCCCTGAGGAGCCTGTTCCAGTGCCCAAACACCCTCTAGGGGAAGAACCTATCCCTGATATGCCACCTAAACCTCCCCTGACTCAGCTTCACGACATTATATTTTTTGAAATCAGAATGAGAACAATGTTACGAAAAACATGTATATTGTAACATGTTACAATTTCTTATCAAAATTAATTACAATTTTGAGCTGCCTCTGACCTGGGAGAAGGTCAGAAGACCTGTGTTTCAAGCCAAAAGGTTTTTATCTTGCTTGATATGAACAGAACTCATAAAAGGAAATATTGAGAGCTTTTACTGGGCTTTGTGGATATAAGTCACCACAGAAATGGAAAGTGTTGTTATTAAAAAGAAAAACAGTGATTTCAGGTCCTGAGCCAAAATGAGCCAGGATATGGAAAGAGCCACATCCAAACCCTCTGGAGTTAATCAGAGTGTTTCCATTGCTTGCTGTGGAACTTCATTCAAATTGTGAATTTCTCATTGTGACATCTGTGCGTCCTTCAGGGATGGATGTGGTGAAACAGTGCTGGAGACGATCACAGATAGATGCCATTGCTACAAAATGACAATTTCCTGGCTTTGTGTAGCATTTCTTCAGTTTTTCATGCCATTCTTTGGATGTCATCATTCATCTGTTTCCCATGGCTCTTTTCTGTTTCCTACTTTGATTTAATTCTCTCCCTTTTTATTCCTTTCACAAGATAAAGTAATAACATATACAATCGGATGTAAAACATCATTCTGGAATATGACAAGTCACATTCTATACTTTCTGTTTTACTCTATAGCATTTGTTTTCTGCTTTTTTTTCTTTCATAAATACAATACAGGTAAGGGTGGAAATGAAGTACAGTATTGCGTTTGTGACTACTTGAGGAATAACACCATCACTCCCTTCCCATGTGAGATGAAATTACACCACCTTTTCATGCCACTTCTCCATATGTAAGTTCTGATGTCATCTTACATTAGAAATATGCAGGAAAAAATAAAAGTGCAGCTATTTCCTTGCTTTCCATTTCATAGGAAAACACATTGATATGATTTTGTCCCATTGCTTTGGGACGAGGGGAGAGTTTAGGTCCAGTTTAGGTCTCCTAAACATGTGCAAAGTTGTGTGAGTTGAACACAACTCTGTGTGTAAGGCTTGCATGAGTACTACTGCTCCTCAGTGCATGCATTGTCCTGCAATACAATTGTCCAGCTCATAGCTAGCCCCAAGGGACTAAGAATGTATACAATACACACCTAGAAAACAGTACACTGTCAATATGTGGGGATGTTATCTCCACTTTGATCTACACAAACTGGGAGCAGGAGCAACTTGGGTTTGTGCATTGAGGATGTGTAGGTCTAGAAATGGCCTCTAGATTCTAGAAACATCATGATATGGCAGCTTTTAAAGATGATTTCACTTCAGTAAAACATAAAGAAAATAAAGAGAGTAGAGATTTAGCCTATTGACTTCCCAAATAAGTCTGACTTGGCAAACATCACTGTCTGCTATTTCTTTCCCCTCATAAAAAGCTTTTTTTAAGCACCACAGCTGATACCTGCAAAAACAGCAAGTCTTGTCTCCAACCAAAGCAGTATTTAATTCTATTTTAAATCTAGTCAACCTGGCAGAGCTGGTGTGCCAAACTGTCCCACTGTGTGGTTATCAAAAAGAAAATAAGGTTATTGAATGTGTCTGCATCACACCTTACCTTCTGAACAAGCAAACTTGGTTTGACATAGGCCTTTGAAACAAGGCTTTCCTTTACCATTGTCCTTTCCTAAATACCTTTTTCTCTGTCTTTTGTTTCTTGAGCTCCCTTCACTCCCAAACTTATGTTGAAACTGTTTCAAAGTCAGCTGTTTTTCCGTCTTACTGTCTTTTCTCAAAGCCTCTATAAAACTGACCTCATTGTGCAGCGTGGTCTGTCCTTCAATTTTAGGCTGTTAGAAGGGCAAGCAAAAGCCTCTTGCATTTGTTAAGCAAGACTTCTCCTTTGCTGACAAACAGCCACCAAATGGTGACATGGATACCTACATCCTGGTAATCATGAGAAGCAGCAGCTAGGACAAACTCAGGCTGCCTTCTCCACATGCTGTCTTGAGTATTTGCCTCCAGGGAGTGAGATTTTAGTAGCATTCCTATGTTAAAAAACACCTTAGCAGCCATAGTGACTTGCCCAAGTGTCTGAGCATAGGTCTGAACTTTCCTGAAAATTTGGAGTAGGTACTCCTTGCATTGTTACAGATAACACAAGGCCTCCTCGTGGATTTAAAATCTTTGAACAGCAGAGTTCAGGTGTTTTGTGAGGTCCATCAACAGAACAACTTTCTTCCTATGAAATATTTGTCCAATCTCTCATTAAAACTTCTATCACAGAGAAATCTGAAAATCTTTAGCCTGTTCTTGGGCTTCACTGGCTCTTCAGTTAGTAAACTTTTGTTTCACTTCGTTGTCCTTTTTTGAAGGCTAAAGCCACTGTTTACTCATCCACTACAGATAGAACATGCCTCAACCATTCAACATCTTGCTCTGAGGAAAGCAAAGCAGCTCAGGTATTGCAGGACAGCCTGACATAGTGGGAAAAGGTGATAGGAAATGATAACAAACCCCCGCCAGAAGAATTTCGAGATAATCTTTGATTTAGCCATGTAAAGTACCTATTTTAAAATTACTCCATAACTATTGGTTCATAACTTGGAAAAGTTATAGTTGACTTCCTGAGCATGAAGAGGGCCTCTGATGAGGCACTTTTTACAAGAGCATGTAGTGCCAGGACAAGAGGTAGTGGCTTCAAACAGAGAGTAGGTTTAGATTAGGTGTTAGGAAGAAATTCTTTACTGTAAGAGTGGTGAGACACTGGAACAGGCTGCCCAGAGAAGCTGTGGATGCCTCACCCTTGAAAGTGTTCCTGGCCAGGGTGGATGGGGTTCTGAGCAACCTGGTCTAGTGTAAGGTGTCCCTGCCCATGGCAGAAGGGCTGGAACTGGATGATCTTCAACATCCTTTCCAACCCAAACCACTCTGTGACTCTGTGATTCTGTAAGATTACTCTTTAGGTTTCCAGTGGCTGCATACCTGCAGATGAAAATATTTGGCTGAGGGGTGACCAGTCTTCAGGTGGAAACTCAACATCTATCTGGATTTTGAATGAAATGCCCAAACAGAAGAGGGCTGACGAAATCCCTTCCACTTTTCATACAGGCACATATCTTCCCTGTGCAGCCAGGAGCTGGGGTGCATTCTCCAGACATCTCATTTGCTCAACTCAGATTCTGGTGGGGGATGTTGCAGAACCTTTCTCAAATGCTACATATACTTCAGCAGCCTTGTAGGCCACTAAGTGTAGAATCCCCAGACCAAGTGACTAAAATATAAATAAACTGTTTTCTTTTTCATTCTGATCCCCAGAAGCTTGTCACCTTGAGTTAGGAAGGGACTTAGCGCACAAAATATAGATTTAAAAAAAAAAAAGGAATAGATGTTTCATCCTAGGTTTTACCACTCCAGAAATAATATCATTGGTCATGGCCTTCAGATTTAGGAGATTATGCTTTCAAACAAAAGTGAATATAAGACACAAACAAGACTTGATTTCAGCCAAAATACATTGAGAGGTAAGACTTGCCAAAAATATGATAATGGCAACAATAAGGAAATTTAGTTTGATCTGCATTTTTTAACTTCATTTTCATTATAAAATATTATTTTAGAACATCAAACTGCCCAGAAACACATAAATACTTGTGTTAAGCAAGTCTTATAGAGTCACACCATACAAAGAATTATTATTTAGCATTTTTTAATACGAAAACATCAAAGCATTCATCCTTCATTGGGATTTTTGAATGTAACACACCCATTTATTTTTAAACAGATTAATTGCTCTAAAAACAAAGATCAGTCAGAAACAATAAACCAGAGGGAACTATAGACTACATATAAGTATTCAAAGTGAAGACATATGGCTTTGGCACCAGTGTTCTGCAGTTATGCTGGAAGAGAGACGAGAATGGAAAGAAGGAATATTACCCAAAATTATATTGATTTAAACTGTGAATGTCCTGATATGGATCTTCTTATATATGGGCTACACCTGGATATATGAAGTAGTGAACTGCTATGTGGACAACGTACAACTGCAAACCTGGTGGATATGAACAACTATAAACAAGAGTCACCAAGATGGCCCCATTTGGTTTAGGTGAGTTTTGGCAAGTGTCCCCCACAGATAGCTCAGATGGCTGTTTCTAATCACAGTTCAGAACAGGCACAAAAGCTTAACTATTTGACATTTTTACTCTTAATCAAATTCACTTTGAGTTTCGCATGTATGTCTGTATCAAGTTCACTGTTTTAACTTCTCCACTCTCAGGTACTTCCCTCAGGAATTCAATTGCTGAAATACAGAGCATGTGCAACATGCTGTTTGCATTTCCCCAAAAGATTTCTAGACGTTTTTCCCCCACAGAAATAACACTTGAAAACAGCAAGTCTATCCTGTCAGCTGAGAAACTAAAATGAGAATCAACCTCTGTAGCAGGCAGTCAGGAACATAACCCTCTGACCAGTTCCACAAAAACAAACAGACAGAACTCCTCAGAAATAAATTTATCTCAGGAAGTTTAAGCAGCTAAAACTTACTCATCTCAGACTGCAATTTTACAGCGACTACAGTGATACTTCCAGGAGGCTGCTAAATGTACATGTGGAAAAGTATCCCACAAGCTCCAGTGTTGGTTCTTGGGAAGAGAAAAACCTGTCAGGCTTGCCTGGGCTATGGGAAACTAACCCTATGGCTCTTCAACATCAGTAGACTGAGAGAGGGAGCATTTGAACTCATCTCACTTTTCTTAGATACCAACCTAGAGACAAGTCTAAAACTTGCATAACTTGTGAGATAAGCTTCCTCTGGAGGGAACTGTTTCTTTCTGTTGGATGTAATGGGAGGCTTTGCTGTGTAGCTCTAATTCATAGACATCCAGTTTAGGTGAGATAAAAAACATGAGAATCAGTGTGAGAAACTCAGTTTTGGGCTCCTCACTACAGTTCTGTGAAAGGAATGAATGAATAATTTTGCAGAATATAGTAATTAAGCCCACCAAATGTAAATGCTAGAAATTTGCATGTATGCATGTAAAAGGAAGAGAGTAAAAGATTTTGAAGAAATAAGGCTGTCTTGTAAATCTCTGTTTCCTTTGGACACATTTTCACTGTTGCTATTTATATCCTAGTCCCCAGACTAAAGTGGGATGGAAACTTGCTGTGTTACTGCAAGGTTTTGTTACGTGTTTTGCCACCACTACTAGAGCCATCACTGCTGTTTGATGCAGATTCCTGAACTGTTTTTAAAAATCAGAAGTTTCTCCAAGATACTTAATGATTTGGTTGTTTGATAGAGAAAAAGTAAAAGGAAGAGAAGATGCTGAATAATATAAAACAAATTATTTCTGTGTTTACCTTTGGGTTGATTTCTCGACTGGTCGCAGCATTTGCTTGCAACACCAAATACAACAAAATGTTCTTAGAAAGAAAGGATGGGAAAATCAGGGTCAGAAACTTTAAAAAGGTGGAATACAAATGTATTTCTCTGGAAAGATGTCAGGTTCTATCAGCAAGGCCAGTAAAGGCTGCCACCTAAATGTCTAGTCTACAAAAGGCAGTAGTTTCCAGCCCTGTCTCCTGAGGGGTTTGAACCTTTCATCAGTAGCACATTGTTTGGTTGAGGACGGTTGTCTCTGGCTCCCATCAACTTCCTACTAGGATTGCTTAACCTCTAACTTGGGCAGGAAAAATATTGACTGGAAAAATACCCTTGAAAGAGTGCCAGTCCCTGATTTCAGTCTACCTTTTGCCAAGGTCAAATTCCTCTCAGTTTCCAAACTCTTTTCATTTAGCATTATTCCCTGTGGTTGAGAAGAATTTCCCATGGACAGCTTTGGAACTGCTTCATCATTCTCTATACTTATCTAACTCTCATTAAATGTTAAGCTGTAAGATGCTAAAATTACAATATTACAAGGTTTGGCCCTTGAACTTGCCCAGTACCACATGAAAAGTGACTTTCTTCAGTGACCCTGGTTGGAGTGCTCAATGAAGGCAAGTCAGTTTGTGCTCAGCCAGGTGGGAATGCTGCTGCTGTCAAGGGAAGTGTCCTGCCAGAAGTCCTGGCTTGAGCAGATTTGCATAGCAGAAATGAACTAACCCTGATATGCATTTTTCTACACAGACAGTTTATTAAACACAGTATAAATAGTTTTTTACACAGGTATTCTATGAAATAAAGTATGTATTTTTTTTTCACATAAATGTTTTACACTTACTTGATTTGCATATGGTGTTTTTCTTCTCCTTTCACTCATATTTGCATGATGGGCTTGTGCGGTGGTTTGGTTTTGTTTTTAATTACACTGCTGTATATTTCCTTTTTTTTATTAAGTACTGCATCCTCTTGTACTCTACTGGACAATTGTCTCCTTTTACTTTACGTTTTTGTCCTTGCCCCCACATGAATCTGCTTTGCCAAGTTTTCAGCTGACATAACATTGCTCATACCCAGGAAGTTACTGAGCTCCTACTGCTTTCCCACTTCTGTTTAACTATGGATTAAACAGACAGCCTCTCTTCAGCTGCCTGCAAGGTCTCACTGTGCCGCTAGCTGGGACCACATTTTTCAGAAGTGACAGTTTTGGGAGCATTTTGGGAGAAAGGGTTTACTGGTACACATCAGGACTCCTGATTGCTGCCTGCTTGCCAGTCTCTATAGAACAAAACCTGGGTCTCATTATTGCCATGCATAAAAGAAACAGTAATTTAAAACAATATCCAAAATAAATGGCAATAGTATTTGTGGAACTATTTGAAAACATGCTAGAGCAATTCAGATGCTAGAAATCCTCCAGCATAATCTATAACCAGTGCTGGCTGCAGGCAGTACAGATTGAAAACACTGAAAGAGAGCCACAGTAAGAGAGCCACAAGGAAAGCACTACTTCTCAGAGTAACTGTGGACTAGTAAATTTGGTTATTTCCTTGTCTCTTACCCACTCTCCTTTAGCCTCACAAATTTCTTCAGAAAGCTGATTCTAAAGTTATATCACATACCAGAATGCCTTCATCCTGACTTGTCTCTTACGTCTGGTAAGTGGATCAATTCCTCAGCACTCTGCATGGGGGACATGTCAAGATCTTTTACTCTTCACTAAGTCAAGAACTAAATGCACTATGACATATGAATATAGGTTGTTAGGGGTTTTTTTGCCCCCCAGATGTCTGATATAGTTTTTCATGCCAATAAAAAAACAGTTCTCTTTCTCATAAAAAAAAAAAAAAAAAGAGAATATTCTGTTTAGTCAATGGTAGGTCGTTTCTGGGTACCTTATACCTGGAACATGTAAGTCAGACTGATTTGGCATAAAGGAACTTAGCTGCATGCAAAATATTTTGTACAAAACAAAGAATAAAATTCAACACCTTGTTGTCTCTATTATTTATTCCAAAATCTGACTTTTGGAGCTTGTGCTGTATTTCAGATTTGATTTGTTTTGGGATTTTTTAAAACATACTGGTTCTGGTGATTATAATGAATGAAAACTTGCAGACATGGATGTTTACCATTCAAAAGCCAAAAAAAATGGACATAGATAATCCAGAACTTCCTTTTTCTTTATGATTAATGCCTTTGCACCTCCCATGATTTTCCAGAAGCTGCCTCATAAATGGGTCGCTCATGCATCACATGGGGACTATTTCTGCATTATGCAGAACAGAGGCTGAAGGAATCTGCTGCAGGGTCTCAGTCTGCACTCAGTCCTTCACAGGATGCACAGAGTGCCTGCAGGTGGGAGTGCAAACCAGACTTGCTGGTACGGATTTGCAGGTTTGCCAGAGGTGAAAAACCAGAGATGGCTTTCCAGGTATCAGAATTCTATCTAATGGTTAAAAATTGAATTTGGTCCTCTCTACATAAAAACTATACAATATATGACTCTTTAGCAATGCAGAGCAGATGAGAAAAATAAATTTAGTACTTTGAGTTTGAATGAGGAAGTAAAACACCTGTTAGGCTGGAAAGTCTAACTGAATTTTTATTGAGTTCCCTTTGTGTACCATCAAGGTATCTTTCAGGTTAAGGCATCATCATATTAGAGCAGGTACTGAGCATTTCTCAGATGAAACACATTCTCATATCTGATTAGTAAGTCATAAATCAAATCTTTTTAGGGAAATTGTTAACAGTAGTAGTCATTGAGCTGTTCATGTTAAAAAGAGCATGCTTTGTTCTACTCATAGAGTTTACTAAAGTTTAACAAGATCTGTTTCACTTAATCACTTACTACCTCTTCCTGCTTTTCCCTTTGAATATTCTTTTCTCATATCTCTGTAATAATTCAATTTTCATTGGCAGCTTGCTACATATTCAAATTATTGACCACAAGATCTTTACCAGACAAAGAAAAATCTTTAGTAGCAAAGAGCACCTCTGATATTACTTTGTCAAAAATAAATCAGGAGGCCAGGCTAAATCAAACATAATATAGGGAGAGCACATCTTGCCTGGATTATAATTAATTTTGAATTCCTCCTGTTGCCATGACACCATGCATGAAAAGAAATAAGCCAGGCATTGTGCAGTACTCAAGAGCTTGTTGAAATTTTGGGGTTTGCATCTTATGTTTAAAATAGGAAGAAAATAGTGAAACAAAAGCCAGTAGTAACACAAGAGACATGCTCCTCTCTGTGAGGTGGGAGAGGGCTACAGGCCAGATATCTTTTGAAATTTTGCTTGTTGGAGGAAATAATAATGAATTGGAGATATTTGCTTAAATTTCCTGATACTACTCCTGACAAATCAAGTGATTATCATATTTTCTGATCTTTGTGGACTACCTTCATTTAATATTCCTCTGTGACCACCCCCTCTCATCTGCTTCAGGGGCAGCAATTTGCCTGAGCACCCCACACAACCCACACGCTCTTCACACAAACCTTATGTTGAGCCTTCAGTAGCTCTTCGGAGAAGCCTGGAGAGAATGAGTTCTTCAGGTGGAAAAACCTATTGTACACAAAGGACATACAAGATACTCTAGAGAGGAATGAATTTTTTTCTGAATCTCATGTTCTAACTGCTTTTATGGCTTTTAAAGAGATTATTACTTTCTTTCTAACAGAAAAATGTTTTCTTCTCCCTACCACCATGATGAGTGCTCCTTGTATCCAGGAGCTTTGTTTGTAGTGCTTCACGTGTGGTTGTTGAATACTGAGATACATAAAGCTCTATAAAACCCTTCCATTGGAGCATCGTTAGTTGTTTTATTAGCAAACCCCACCTGACACAGCCTCCTGAGCAAGACCAGTAACTGTTGCTCGAAGAACACGGCTGTTTCCATGGGGCTGCTGCCCACACCTGTCTGGAGATGGCCATCTCTGAGCAGAGGCAATCATGACCATTGCTAGGAAGTGATCCATGATGCTGTGAGCTGCAAGAAAAGGGCAGGCAGGCAGCTCTCAGCTGCTTTGCTGGCACTGGATAGCAGCTAGAGGCTCCTCTGCAAGCTTTGTATTTGAGTTGGAGTAAGGAAGTCATAGTCTATCCAGCTGAGAGCAGCACTATAACCTTACTGAGCTGTGCTGACAGGCTGCACATCTAAGGTTGCTGTCAAAGACTTTATAAACACTTTAAGTAACGAGTGTCCGGAAAGCTCATTAAGGTATCCTGTGATTTAAAACAAACATTGCTGCAATCTCAAGCATTTCTCAGTTTCCTTTCCCTCACAGCCACAGTTTTTCCCTGCAGCTTCTGGCCAGACCCTATGGCTCAGAAGGCATTTTCTCAGGCTTCATGTTAAAAGCTAAAGAAAGAGAGATGGCTGCACCCAACAGAACTCTTTAGGGTTTTGGAGCCCTGGGATGTCTCTAGAAGGACAAAGGATGTTGCTTGCAGGCGCTGTAGCTTTTCACATTGTTTATTTCCACAGCACAACAGCAGAGAAAATTTCTGGGTGAATTCTCTCAGTCTTAGGGCACAGGAAGCTGAGTCAGAGGGTCAGCTCTCACATAAGGCACTGGCATTTTAACCCAGTCACAACCTTCCTCTGCCTCGCTTACCAAGTCTTAGTTGTAAGGAAATGCTAGCCACTGCAGAACCTGCAATGCAGCACATCCTGAGATTACAAGTGAAAGGATAAAAATTGCTGGTAAGGATGATGGCACTAAGCACCAATGTACATTTTAGTCACAGCACAGGTAGAGGCGACAGAGAGGAAGGTGCAATTTCTCAGAGCCTCTTCCCTTCTGCTGCTCTGGATGTCTCTGCTTTCTGATTGCAGTTGTGGGAAACAGCAAGATAGCACACACACTCTCCCACCTGATTTGCATCTTTCAAGGGCTGTTCTTCAGTACTCTGCACTTAGAAACACAACCCTGCTCCTGGGAAGCCAAGAAAAGCTGCAAGGAGCACTGAAAGGCTGGAGGCATCCTGCACTGTGAAGATTCTCAGTCTGTAGCCCTCTGATTGATGTTGAAGGCTGGGAAAATATGCTGAACAAAATGCATGGATATGGTGGGAGGAAAATGTTAGTGGTTTGGTAAGAGACACCGTGTTACCCCAATCCTCTAATTGCTCCATTTCAACTGAGAAAATTTCAAGGTTCTGAAAAGGAAAAATAGATTCAGCTCAAAAACATGCTCCAAACACATTCCTAACAGGCTGTAGTTGGCATGAACTAGAAGTTTCCCAGGAGTCCCTGAATAGGTCAGGGAAATGGTAGCAGCCAGGACTGCACATCATATATTTTTTAAAATAAAGTTAAAGTTTGTATTAGTATTTAACTTTTTTTAAAAAAAGTTAAAGTTTGTGTTGGCAGGATCCTGAAACAAACCCCTAGTCCACAAAAAATATGAGAAACCAACTTTTCACTTTGCTCCACTCAGATGTACTTGGTGGCTGGGCAGGGGTAGGAAGACACACGAACTTTGGAATGTATATAAATAGAGAAGCAAAGGCAGAAGGACTCACAGCAACTTCCCTGTTGCATCTTGCCCCCCCTGCCAAACATGTTGACTGCTGAATGGATGGCTGGAGTTATTGTTTGGACAGTTGCATTGTTTCTGCTGAACATCTGTATTAAAGAACACAGATACAACAGCAGGCGTGGGTAGGAAGAGAGAAAAGAATAATTTGGCTGAGCTACAATATCCGTCCATTATAAAAGATAGAGAAGATGCAGTGTTATTAGCCAAATTTACTCTGTAACAGACTGATTTTAGTGTTCCCCCCCCTTCTCCCAGTGAAATCAGTGTTTTTTGAACTTGGCATTTTGAAAGAGACCCTTGGTTTGCACCTCTCATTTTACATTTGTAGACTGGGACATCTCTGTATCAGCTTTTGAAAGTTCAACACTTGGGCTTTTTCCCTGTCAGAAAAGGTTTATACACCCTCAGAGAACAGGAGCAATAACATATGTTAATATCAGAGACTAGAACAGCCCCAGCAGTGTGAGCAGGCCCATCACAACGTCGTTATTTTTAGCCCTATCTTTACAATTAGCTCTGCGGAGGCTTTGAAACACAGACTTTACAAGCTGGAGGTAGGACTCTGGTTCGCAGGGGTTTCTCCCGCGAGGCAGCCCGCGCTGCGCTGCGGCGATCGGCGGCTGCTCCCTGCTGGCCCGCGGCAGCACCGCTCGCTGCCCGAACGCCCTTCCCGCGGACTTCGCTAGGCAGCCGGAAGAGTTAATCGCCATTCCAACCCGGGAATCCCTCACTCGACCTGTACCCCTCGTAGCAGTTACACGGGACTTCAACAGAATGAGCCCACTAATAATTACTAAGGCATGAAAACGAAGAAACGCTGCAATCTTGCTCATCTGCTGAGGCAATTTTAAATGCAATTTTGCGCAAGCTCATGCATTTCTCCTGTGGCTAACCCCTAAAATGACAGTGGCATTCTCAAAATACAGTAAAACCTCAGGATTTTGCAGCAGCCCAAGTATTTCTGCCACCCACCAAAACATCATTTTGAGGGAACAAGAGGAAAAATAAAATGTGCTTGTTTGCAATTGTTCTCAAGAATAACAAACAGCAGTGAGATCTCAGGAATGGCTGACGCAACATCTTTAATTTAGACTGGTATGAGAAGGTCAGGCCTACAGAACCTGCTAAATTATTGCATTTCCTACAAAATTATGCAAAATAATTTCTTCTTCCTGTAGTCATATATGAGTACACAGACTAGAAGACACATTTGACATTTAAGGATATGCTGTGTATAAAAATAAAGTACACATCATCAGTACACATGTAGATCCAGATTTTAGAATACTGCACTGCATTAGAACACCTACAATTTACTCCCAGAGACTCTCTTTATTTGGCTTACAGTGTTAATTTCATTTTTGGCTTTAAAACCCAAACAAAAAAACCCAAGAACACACGAATAAATTCACAGATAGCACACACAACTTGACATTGTCCTCTCTTGTCACACACCACAAAACAGGACTCTAGTCTTTTAAGTGTTTCCATTGCTTGCATGTGTGAGTGGGTTTGTATGATTTACAGCATCTAAACATTTTGTCTTTGTGGCACGTGTTAAGTTATAGTCATCACACACAGAGCCATCTGGAAACACAGAGTAACCTGGTTCTTATTTGCACCACCAAGCTCTGCCCTGGTATCTGAAAGCAGTCCTCGTGATAAGGCACTCTACAACTGCTGTCCTCAGTTTTAGCCATGTGAAAGTTATACGCCTGGACAAGGACAGTCTGGACTTCTGTCACCAAAGTATATGGAAAAAAAAACCCCACACCTGTGAAGCAGCTTGAGAGGCTAAAAAAGTTAATTTGTCTAGACAACAACTTTAGTAAAAGCAACACAGGATGGGAAGGGAGATGTCCCAAGAACTCAGATGTGTCTTTGCATCAACTATCACCAGTTGAAGCTAGACACATATATGTCAAGATACCTCATACTTAAGTGATGTCAGATACGCCTAGGCTGAATCTTGTTTCCCAGAGCACAGAATCTGGGTAGCAAAGGCTTCCTTGTACAAAACAGTCTGACCTGTCAGTCTCATAATCAATGAAAGTTTCATTGGTTTCAATATATCCTGAATAAAATAACTCTTGGTATAGATGCAGCACTGACAGGTCAAGTATTCATGGCACAAAATCTCTTATGAGGAACTTCCTAGCAGATCTTCAATTAAAAAAAACAAAGAAAGGTGCTTTGTGGATGCTGGGGATGTACTATGCTCACAAGCTGATAGTGGCAATTTCTAGCACTATCCCCCATACATGTGTGTGTACACAATATCAATTCCATTAGTACCACTGTAACTAGCAGAATGCTAGAAATAGCACAAGGGTCTTGTGCTGTGAAATTCTCTAGTCTCAATCTTTGAGTTCTTACAGGACAGTTAATGACATGATTTTGAGCAGATCTCTTCCATGGAATGCCCAGATACACTTCAGGAGTTATTCTGGGGCTGCAGTCCCTCCTAACAGAACTTACTGCTATGGATGTGGTTCAGCTCTGGCAACTGAATGATCCTGGACACTTTACTAGAACATACACGTGCTGTAAGTTTGCCACTTAAGAATTCAACTTAAATTTTCTAATTTTAGACAGATGACTATTACTCCACTTAATTTCTGCATTGCTTGATTCTCTGAAGACAGACATGCAGAAACCCAGTCACACAGCTGAAAGGCACAGGCTAGAAAATCCTTCTATAGCAAGGGAAGCTGAACCTGGTAGGGAAACAGAGGGACTGCCCAGAAGCTAAAGGTCACTGAACTACATGGTTATTGCACACGACTGAGAAACAATCCTACTCTCCAAGAGAAAACTGCAACATCAAACATCCATTAATTGTAAGCAACATAACGTGGGAGTAGCAGAAGCAAGCAGAAAGATCACCTTGTTAACATTACCTGCTCCTAGAAGGTCAAGGTCAAAACCCCTTGTGTCTTTTAGAGACTATTTTCTGCCCAATTAATTGAACAAAATATCTAACTTGCTCTTACCCTTATGTAAAAAAAATCATTCTGCTCCATGAAAATGAAAGAAATGAGTTAGTAGCAGCTATTATATGGCCTTTTCTAAAGTCGTCAGGTAGAAAGCACATACATGCATATTCTTTATGCACACCATTTTCTTGAAGAAATTGTGCCTGTGCTTTTTTTGTGGGCATAGACAAATTGTATCCTAACAAGTGAGAAATAAACTGTGGGAACTAAAGTAAAGTCTACATTCTCAACTGCAGTTTAGGCAAAATGCAAAGTGCTTGTTGATGGAGTTAAGAACATGAGAACTCATTACCACTGTCAGAGTTAAATATGCTCAGTTATTCAGGAGATTGGGCTTTGCTTTTAAGTTTCTCTTCCACACCAACGTGAGGGGAGTACAAGCTGCTTGCAGCCACCTGCACCAGACCTAAACCCATGGTGCAAGAACGTACACACACCTCAGAGTGATCCTTTGGGCAGCACGTTCACCTGCCTAGAGCATCCATTCATGGACTACAGTGGGAGCTGGATCAAGGATCCAGCTGTGAATCAAATTAGTTCTAGAGATAACCAGATTCCCTCTTTTAGCTAAGCTGGGAGATGGTGAGTCAGAAACCACAATTATGTCCACAATCGTGGCAGGAGGTCTCCAGGCCGCAGGCTGTGCTTTCTCCAAAGGACTGAGAGGCAGAGAAGCAAAGGGAAAAGTCACTATGAAGAATCACAGGAAACACATTCATTTAAAATATCTATTGAAATTACAAATTAAACTCTCCAGTATGATTCAAAGTACAAAACACCACATTAAAAGGCATTCAACAGCTCCTTTATACATCACAGTGTTAGTGGCACAAAATGCACTTACATTTCAAATACATCAACAGAACTATTTTTACACTGGTCAAATACATTATTTATACATATGCATGACTCCTTCATGCTTATCCCTATACAAGTTTAAAATACATCATAACAAAATGTTCAAGAAAGGTTCAGTAATGTACCATGTACCTATACCTAATGTTCCTGGAATTCTTGTAAGATATACACAAATCAAAGCAATAATGAAGACCACAGGGCTCTAAACACAAACAGCATGCCTTAAGTAGTACAAGTGCATTAGCAATTAAGGGCTGATGCAGGTTTTTGATTTCCTTAGTATCACTGTCATCAACGACCATAATTTACTTGTTTTCTTCAGGCTTTTAGATTATGTACCTGAAATGTAAAAACTTTGGTTTTGAAAAACCAAACCTACACAAAGGTTTATGCATGCTGCATCTCACTGGAATGATAATGGCCTGCATTAAAAATATTTATTCCTATCCAGTAAGTGAATGAAATACACAGATGAAATGCACAAAACTTCATTCTAATCTTCCTGCCCATAACAATTTAAAAAAAAAACCCACTTCGTATTTTTCTGACCTATGGATATTCTGTCCTGTCAGCTCCATAAATGAGAGCTATTCACTAATTTTGACTGTTTTCTGCATGTCAGGAGCTCAGGTGTAAACTGAGAGTTTATTCAGTCAGCCGTTATTTGAGATTTTGCCTAATTTATGCACCAGAGTATCTGAGGAAAGATCATGCTTTTTAGTATGTGGGGGAAAGTATCCTAAATTCTTGACATGCTAAAGTCAGTAGTAGGAGGCTTCAGGATGAATGCCAACATGAATAAAACTGAAATATTAACATAGAACTACAGTAATCTTTTATATATTATTGTTCATCACAAACTTTTGAAGAGCCTCAAAACCAATGAATTTGCCCTCATAGACCTCCTGAGATAAACACTGGTCCATTCATTTAATAGATGGTTAAATTGAGATAAAAGGTGGTAAGTGATTTGTCCAGTGTCACAGGGGAAAACCCAGCACTACCACCACTGAAGATGAAGTGGGCTGTGCTCCTGATCTCTCTCAGGACTGGCTTCAGTCCAGCTAATGGCAAGCCTAGGGAGATGCACAGCCTCTGGAGCTGGGACTCCACACTTGCTAGACATGACACCATATGACACCCCAGAAGAACATACAGATGATGTACTGGTAGAAACTCCTTTAAACAGCATTTACAAACAGACCATTCACTCAAGAGCTGTACTTGATCCTTGTGGGTCCTTTCAAACCAGAATATTCTATGACTCTGTATGAATATAAACCCCCTAAATAATAGCATAACCATAAAAATGCAGCAGAAATCATGCCGTGATACTTATTTTTCTGGTGCAAATCCAAAAAGCCATAGATGTTGCAACAGATTTTCATCTAGAAAGACAAAGAACCAAACATTCCCTTTCCTGTGGCAGGGCATTTAAATGTCAGAGTTTAAAATTATGTATTTACAATTCAGTTTTGGGGTATTAAATGTCACAGTATCAACATAAGCTGTAACATAAAAGCACCCTGAACTTAATACATCACCACCAAAAGTTGCTACTTCGGAACCAAACCAGCATTAAAAATAATAATAGTAATAATAATAATATTAACAACAATAAAAAATCCCCGAGAATACAGATGGAATGACATTTAGCAAACCTGAAAAGATTGGGTAGATATTTGGTAAATGTATGTAGGCATATAGTCCATTCCAACAGCTGGGATGTGAAACAAGACTGTGTCATAAAAATCACCAGTAGCAATTCAAGTATGTTGAGATCAGTGATATACTGACAGAGATTTCTGATTATATATTATGTTACCTATGAGTATCAATTATAAATTATCATTTTAAAATTTTTGTATTTGCAAGTAACTTATTTCTTTTTTCTTTTAAATCTGGAAATGCATTAATTCTGACATTGATTATTAACTGGCCACACAGCACTTTGGAAAAGTCAGGTTTTGCTGTATTTCGACATGAATTCTCTAAGGAAAGGCACAGAGAAAATAAACCTCCTCATACCACGACACTCAATACTATTCTCAGGCCAGTGAATCTCTCCTATTTACTGTGATCTCAGTAGGAGAACTGGCCATCAGTCACAGGCACAATACAGCAAAACCCCTCAGTGCCCCAGCTAGGAAATTAATAACCCATGAAGCCTTTACATCCTATTGTTTAGGGTTTTTTCCTCCAGTTAAACAGAATTACAGAGCCAAGGAGGGAAGTCCACACTTCAAGCTAACCTTCAGGAAGCTCTCCTTTGCAGAAGGGTTTCCACTAATCCTGGACAACGAGGCTGTGACTCAGGACAACTCAGGTGTGTGGCTTGGGACCCCTCTGGGAGATGGACTGAGCTGATGCCAGAGGGAGAGAAGCACTTCCCTGCCTGCTGACCTCAGCAGTGCTTCACACAGCCCTGGGAGCTGGCAAACAGGGATCAAATGCACTACCCAGACTTCCCTACGGATATTTCTGAACAACTAAGCAATTTTTAATAACAAAGATAGCTAAAATACTAAAGATAACAAAAATAATCAGATAACAAAAGATCTGAACTGTGCATTGTCCTAAACAATCTGAAGATATCACGAGTTCAGATTTGCTGGAAACAAGCTATCCTTTTTATTTACAGTTACAGAGGCTGAACTCATTAAAATCAAGCCAAGTAAGTGAATTGCAGACAATCTCCAGCTCCTAGAGCTAAAACCTCTGGTTAGACACAGTTTGAATTTGGATAGCACTAAAGTTGGAAGATAAGGGAGGAGAACAGTTTTATAAAAAGAAATTGGCCCTTTTCAAAACTGTGCCCTACAATATTTTTATTTAACAGATAGACAGTGTAAACCAAAAGCCAATAAAGAGTAATTTTTTTATGGTTCAGCTTTGAAAACACACTCCCAGCCTGTGACAGCAGCCAGAAGCAGATGCATTTAAGGATCTTAAGACATTTTCAGTGTAAAGTTATCCTGGCTTCAAGATATTCATCCATCTCAGTACATTGCGGATGATAGAAATAAGTGATGAAGAAAAAATACAGTAAAACTTCAGTCCACAAGCCATTCAAAAGAGTGTTTTCTTCATATTACAGACATTTACATTTTTTCAGGTGCTTCACATTTCATGGCAAGAAGGTATTAGTCAAATTCTTGTTGGCTTTAAAATCAGAGCAAAATAGTTTTCAAAAAAATACTTCTAAAGAGAAACCTCAGTGATGTAGTATGTTGAATAGCACACTTTACTACCCTGAAAACACAGCACTGAATTCTGCAAAACTATCAAGTGATTAATTTTCAAATAAAAACTTATTTTGTCACAGTATTGTTATTAGCACAATACACCACATATCATACAGTATTATCTCTGAAAATGGGCTAAGTAGTTTAAATGCAAAGCACAACTTCCACGACGATCCCGGGCATTTCCATATTAACTACAGGGATAACCATGATGTATTTTTGTATTTAATAGGAAAGACTCATTGATAACCCAAAAGTCTGCTAAACAGTAAAGTTAGTCCTGTATTTTTTAATAATTGTCCTAAAGACAGAAGCAAGCTATCCTGAATTTCCAAAATATTTCAATAGCACAGCTATTTACACATTTGGTTTAAATAGGATTATGTATGTATATATCTATATATCTATGTATCTATAAAAAGATTAAGATACCTGGATTAGAAGTTACATAGCCCTATAAGTGTAGCAGAACCCTAAACAATAGCAGAACCCTAAACAATAGCAAAAAACAACAATTCAGAAAAACACTAGTGGTCCAGGGGTAATCAATACCATTTTTAAAAGAAACTTGATTGAATAGCACGTTTGTGTCACTACTCAACCTTACAGATTCATCAATTAATTTTAAAATGTAGCTTTTAATCAAACAAATTTCTTATAAGATTTTGTAAAGTTTGTGGAAGGCAGCAGGGACCAACTTTGTCCCTCTGATCCTCCCAAAATTTCAAGAAAGGCATAGGATGGCCTATATGCACCTTACTAATTTTGTTATACTTGCAAAAAATAGGTAATAAAAAGGACATTGTGATGGCTTTAACAGAATCAGATGTGTAATAAAGTCACATGAAGTTGATTATCTGATTTAAATGATAGGCAACTCAAACGTATGCAGAAATAAGACACCAAATTTGGAAGCAAACAGATATGCAGAAGTTTGTAGGCTTTTTCAGCTTGGTTTGCTGATGTCATTCAGTACAGTTCCCAGTCCATCAGCAGGGCAGCACCAACCTTTGCGTTATTTTTAGCAGGATCACCTCTTAATTTCAGATAGCTACCCTGGTTTGTGGTCTCCCTTTAGCACCAAACTTGCCTTTTGTCACCCTCCTTGTCTGTTATCAAGTGATCTGTACAACAGTAGTATCAACAGCTCCTGGAATCACAACTGTGTCAACGAAAAGCAGAATGGGGCAAGTAAGGCTACAGCAATGTGCAAGAGGGAAACATAATAGCAATAGTAAAATAAAAACATGTTGGGATGAGTCCAATCTTCTCTCAGTCTAGGTAGGCAGAGGGTCATCATCTCCTTTATTACATTTGCACTTGCAGCACAGAACAAATGGTGTAGCAAGTAGAAGGAAAGGGGAGGCCACCAAAAGTAGAAGACCAAATCCTGCAAAAATGCCTACCACCTGTAAGAGAAAGGGATAGCATTGTGTCAGGGATAGCACGGCCTAGATTCTGAGTCTCCTACACCATTTCATCACCTGTGTCCATCAAAAAGACCTCAGCAAATGCCACTGACCTTATCAGAGCCAGGACTCTCCCACATGTATACTACAGTCAGATCCTGTGACCAGAAAATGTGAGTGAAAGTAGTGTGAATGTTCATGTTTTATGGCTCCAGTCAGAAGTGTGCCACAGAACTCTGTTTTATCACACAAAGTGATGCAGATGCCTATTTGTGGTTTTTTGAGTTTTCTTGTATCTCAAACAACTAATGAAGCAAATCACTACTTTTTTTTCTTGATCAAACCTAAATACTAAAATCAAGGCTACAAGAAAGACTTCCACTTTAAGATGCTTCCTTTTTTTCTGGAGAAAGCTCCAAGAAGAATTAGTCAAGGTATTGGTGGTATTCAGAGAATCTGGGAAGAATCCCCCAATGTCCCACCAGCATGCACTCAAGCCTGGCAATTGCAACCACAGTTTACTAACACCATGGACTATAGGAGGACTTTGCATAGGCAATGTCTTTTTGCAGTCAGACCTGAGCTCATGCTGCTGCTTCAGGGGACAAGATCTAACTCTAAGTGCATCTTTTTCATTGACATTTATCGATCAACTCCTTCCCAGCATAAGCAGAGTACCATAGACTTGCCTAACTGGTCAGTGTGACAAAGCAGTAATTTCTACAGAGCTTAAATTTGGAAAATTATTTAAAAAACATTCAAGTTGAGCTTCATCGCCTGAGAAAGTTTCTCATTGGCCATAGGCAACTGTAAGAGTGATGATGCAACAATATGCCCACAAATTATTTGAGAAAATAATTTAGATTTATTCACATGAGAGTGTCTGAATAATTTTGAATAATGATGGCAAGAGTGGAATGCTAATGCAATAGCAAAAGCTCACAGTAGAAGGCAAAATGAAATTAGAGTGCAGCACTCATTAAGGATTCTTCTAGTCAGGGCCAGATACGCCACTTCAATTAGCTGGCAAATATTAAATTAGCCGGCAAATATTAAATTAGCCATGGTATAGATGGGACGATGCAGCAGCACTTTTGCTGGCCAAGGCTAATTTGGTGCTGACGATCTTGCCCATGGTTGTGCGGTTGTGCTGCCGCGGAGCTGCGGCAGGGGGAGCGCGGGCAGCCGCGGGAGATGGCGCTGTGCGACAGCGCTCGGGGCGCGCACCCAGCCAGCCGGCGGGACCGGCGCTCCGGCTGCCCTCACACGGGGGCCCTACTGCCTCGCCCTAACCAGCTTATTTCCTCTCAACAGCACTTTCTTCTTCAGCTTCAAAGGTGGGCACTCGTTCTCCTTTTTTTGGTGAGGCTGACAATCTGATACAACTTCTACTAATCTTTGCATTTATTTCCCAGAAACTGAAGTTCAATTCTCATGTTTAAAAAACATGAGCTGCAACTACTGCCATGCTGCTCTTTGCAACCCAGGCTGAGTGCACTGGTCAGACAGAGCCAAGCTAGAAGCTGGCAATTCAATAGACCAGACTGACTACTGGTAATTAATATAAAACATCTATTTACCTCAATATGCCATCAAAGAAATCATCGAGTTTCAGTTTTTTTCGTTGTGTTGTTTTTGTTTTTTTGGTGTAGTTTTGCAGAGGGGGGTGGGGGTGTTGTTTGTTTTTAAGTAAAACTGCCTGCTGAGTATTACTTATTTACTTTTTCCTTGGTTCTTTTTCTTCTGAAGAAATTGCTGTCCTACTAGGCATCAAGCCATTTTCTCTGGCCAAAACAAATATTTTTTTAAACCCACAAACAACAAACCAAAGACTCACCTCAATTTGCTCTGGATAAATCTAAGAAGAACCTTAACAACTTAGTCAAAGTTAACATAAGGAAAAAATTGCAGTGTTGATTTGGCTTCAGTGGGTTTAGCAGAATTATATCCTGACTAGTAGTGAATTATCACCTTCTTTCTCAACAATGACCAGATCATCAAACATTCCGTATATCAAACATATTTGCACAAACTGCAGTGGCTTAGAACAGATTCCAAATATCAGACTAATCACCTCATACTACAGGTTTATCAAGTAAACTTAATGTATCCACACACACCTCCTGAGATACCACTGGCTAATCCAAGCAAAAGCCACAGACACCCAGTGGTGTGGGTGAAAGGAGATGGGTGAGATCCTTCTCCTTTTATTTCAGTTTAGCTGTTTATCCAGACTTGATGATTATTGTACAGATTTGGGGTTTATGCCCACAAGTAAAGAAATCTGTACTCCAAGGAAAGTACCTCATCTCAAGCTAAGGTAGCTTTTTCCAGGCAGACAGTTAATTTAGGAAGAGATGACTCAGACATGCAGATGTCCCCAAATCTCTGAAGCGACTGTAAGGGTGGTAGATTGGACCAAGTCACACATTAGTATTTATACTGCATGCATCAAAGTGCTGCAGAGAGCTCTTTTATTACCAGCATTCTTGCTGAGTCTAGCAACACTGAATCGAGAGTACAAGAGGTATTCCCATACTCTCTGCAATTGTCAATTTGAATCTGTGTTTGAAACTACTGATGAACCTTCAGGGTTACTTTCTTTCCAACCAACAGGAAGGAGTCGACAGAGTCCACAGCAGGATAATGTCTGTATTCAGGTTAATTCCTTTCCAGTTCTGAATCCAGAGTTAAAAATGCCTTGCAGGAAGAGCTTCTTTGTAAATAATACTGACGGTGGCAACCTAGTTCATCCTCCAAGTTCAGTGAGAACATATCTGGACTGGCACTGAACAGGCTCTGCAAACATACCTTTTCTGGTTCTCAGTGGCATTTTGCCAAGGAGGGTCTTCTCTAGGAGAGCTAATTGTTCCACTCCAAGCTACTGCCCTCTTTTTATCTGCTACAAAAATCAGTTACCATTTGGCACAGAATTCTACCCTAAGGAGTTAAATGAGGCACTATGACAGAAGTAGACCTGTGGAGAGCTTTCAAAGATCTGAGCTTTACCTGTGTCCTGTGCCAGATAACAGATGCCCTGGAGTGCCCCAGCTTGTTTCGACAAGGTCCTTTGTCGTAATGTATAAGGAGAAAATCATCCTACAAATATTAAATGAGAAGATAGGCAATAAACAGAAGTTCTTCAAGTTACAAAACTCTATCCTGACAACTTAAACCCAGGAATCACACAGGAAGATAAAAGCAAGCAGATATGGCCATGTCCAACCTTTCCAAAGTGCTTTATTTACAGTTGGTGTCTTCACAAACAGGTTTGTTTGGCATTTATTATAGATATATAACAAATTCTTCTCCCAAAGGGTCTCAAAGCTGCACATTTAAATGCTAGCATGAAGTTTAGCAAGAGAATCCAAGAAGATAAGCTGACCACTGCATATATTTTACACACATATACAAAGAGCAAAGGAAAATGAGTACTTGTGCTACAGACTTCCCGAAGTTGGTTCCTTTATCTAGCCGAAGAACAGAAAGACAAAACAGATTTTTGAGATATTACATCCCTATCAATCCTGTCAGCCTCTCTCAAACCAGACAAGATAGCAGGTCTAGTTCTAAGGCAACACTACCTTTTCATCTGTGAGAGCATGTGAGAAGCCTGTGACTTTAGGACTGTTAGTCAAGTATTCAAATAGGACAACCACAGGATTTGAATAGTTGGAGTAGCTTTCAGGAACCCAATTTCCTTCACTATTGTTAACAATGTTATAAAGTAAAACTGATGACATGGAAACAGATGCGGTGTATTGTATATACTCTGATCTGTGGGCATGATAACAGGCTGATTTAAAAAAAATATATAAACATATGACAGTAGGAACTTACAGACCAATAAATTCCTGCTGTTGGGAGAACATTGTATTCTTCCTCCTATGTCAGATCTATTTCTTGTCCCACAGAATACAATGAATGGTAAACAAATTAGACTGCTAGTGACATACGACATCTAGTTTGTTAAACATCCTCGGACTAAGAGCATTGCTAGTCTCATACTGTAATGCCTTCAAGAAAGGCAACACTGAAAAGTCAGCACAGGGAAAAAAACCCAACACCCTTCCCCATGTTAGGTGCCATGCAAAGATTGTAAACAGATTACTGTCATAAAAATTTACATTTTAATAATTATTTACTGACTTAGACCAAATGCTACATTCACACAGGTCAGACAAGTAAAACAGAGGATACAAATCCTATCAAATTCCTAGCACCAGCTCTGGTGAATTGTGGCCAGAAGCTAGTGAGCTATTTATTTAATTGACTAAAGAGACAGCTGGATGGCAAAGCAATGAACCTCTAAGTTTCTAAGAGCCAAGAGTGCACAGCATGTACTCACATCAAGAGATTCCAGACAGTACCAGCAAAAGGCATGTTTGCAATTCTTACACATCATTTGGGCACAGCCTTCATCTCGTTCAATGTAAACTTTACACTTTGGACAGCGTTTGATCGGAGCATCATCATCTTCCATTTTGAAAACTGAACTGTGGGAGAGAGTGAGAAATTAGTAAAATACGTGACCACGTCAGTTTAGAGAAGAATATCTAGGAACTGTGCTATGAAGGCAAGGCTGCTTTTTTGCATTAAAAAAAGAGGAATTACTAGAGACTCAGCTATTCAACTGATTTTATTATTCAGATATTATGCCTGTACACTACTTTTCAAACATATCTCTAGAAACAGATGTTTAATGACTACAGTGTCTACATATAAGTTATGATATTTTCTTTACCATGTAAAAGCCAGCTGTTTTTGTTATCTAGTGGTGGTAATAGATATTAAACAGTTTCCTCCTGTAACGTACCAGATGAGCAGCAGGTAGCTCACACCTAAATATTTTGTACACCTAGATTATTTTCCTTTTCTCTCCTTTCTTTCTCAGATGAAGAAACAATCCCTTGATTCCACAATAACCCCAGACCACATTCCTTTGGACTGGGGCATCAGAGGTAGATTACTTGTCTGTGCCCTCCTTGAGGATCCTGCCTAGGAGTTTCCCTCCACATCAAGAACAATAAGGTTTTGGTGCATGTTGTTCTTTTGACTCTGCTGACAGACTCCTAACAAGTCACTGTTCAGGAGTTAGGGTCAGCACTAACTGTTCTTGCACAAGTGTGTAACACCACAGGTGTCCCTTCATAAAATGGGCACAACAATATTGAAACAGTGGAACAACGTTTATTTCCCCGTGTAGCTTTCTACTGCATGTAGGTTTTATGCTCACTAACAACTAAAATGTACCTTAAATGAGAATTCCTGCAGCTACTGCCAGTGTGAGATACAAGAATGACTGATGGGGAATCAACAACTTGCTGGAAAACAGGATTGATGATTGATTGATTGATTTGCCCAATAGCAGGATAAAACGACACACACTAATTACTAACAGGGGTGACTGTACTAGAAAAAAATGCTTTATATACATAAAACATATAATTATGTATATGAAACTCCAAATGCTGCTAACAGGCACATTATGCTGCAGAATAATGAAAAAACAATTTTTACTTTTACTCAGTGGAGTAAAAAAATTAAGCATGGAATAAAAACTAAAAGCAACCAAAACACTAAGCAAAAATAGATAAAGTTTGTTACCTTGCCATGGAATTTAGCAACCTTCAGTTCTTGTCAAGCACACAAAAAAGCATGTGCAAAAGTTAGTGTATTTGATCAGGAACTCCTCATGACAGCATCCTAGCTAGTCATCTGTTACAGCAAGGCTTGAAAGAAGACTAGGTATGAGTAACTAAGTCCAAGGCTGGGCAGGGCTTTAATGATGCAACACAATCTTTGAAAAAGCCCAGACATGAAGTGGAACACATGCACAATGGCCTTCTTATTCAACGGCTGCAGTTTGCCACCAGAGACCACTTGAAACAGAACTTAAGATCACAGGCCAACTGTGTAGCAGAGGGGATAATTGACAGGGTATCCTAAAAATCGCTGTCTGGCATGATGTTAACGAGTCTCACACTGTCCAGGAGAGCAGCAGTAACAAGATCATCTCTCAAGGGAAGCTGATGAGTTGCCTGGATGTCATATTTTTCCCACTGGGGCAAAAGGCCAAAGGCTCAAGCAGCGCCTTTGTGCTTTGCTGGGAATTCTGGCAAAGACTGAGGCTGCCAAGAGCTGTTTGGTTTTAGAATACAGCATTAAAAGAACAGGAATGACTAAGTGAAGGAAACAGCTTTAGAACAAAACATCAGGAAAATGCCTCTTTCAGTATTTAGCTTCTAACTACTTAATCTTTTGCAATATCTTACCTTGTTTCTCCTGGAAGAAAAGAGACTGGCATGTTTTCTTGACAGCCTTGACCTGGATGCCAATTAGATTTGCAAGCAGAGCAGAACTCGATGTCGCACACTTTGCACTGGACCAGCTGAGGGTCCTGTGGGCTTGATTCCTGGAGCTGGCAAACTGCCTGGCAAGTAGAGGATGGACACCAAGTCCGGCATGGATCCAAAAGCACTTCTGCAAAGGGACATAAAAGAACCAAATTCAAAGGAAGATACAAGATCAGCTTTCCATAACAATGCATTTCAGCTGAGGTTGACTAGCAGGGTATTTGAAGACACAAATTTTCAAAAGGAGCTTTTTAATTTATGCGACCCACATTGACATAAATCTGGCCTGCTTTGCAAACAGGCACCAAACCAAAGTGAGTTTCATGAATCTCAATTAAATGCCCACTTTCATTCACTGAACTAGACTTGTTTTGAGAATGAGATGTATTTTTTTCAGTTGTACTTGAAGTTAAATAGAGTGCATACTATGCAGTAAAACCCACCAGAAAGTGTTTTTACAATGCCTTGCCCAGTAGGAACCTATTTCAAGTTGACCCCTACCCTAATGTAACCACATGATGAACAACACCATAAGATACAGTTTCATCCCTTTCTTGGAGGCTTCTTACAGATAAGTAATTTCATGTTTCAAAGCCCAGTGAAGGCAATAAAAACCTACCAATGATTGCAGTGGTTTCTAGGCTGGGTCCTGCTCTCAGCAAAACTTTACTGTAAGTTCTCTATGGCCACACCATTCCACATCTCCAAAGGCACACAGTCAGCTTACGTTCTTAATGTGTTTGTATCATTACACACAGAACTGCTCATTAATTCTGTACCAAATGCAAACCCAGGAAATAATCTTGGCTCTGTGAGAGAGGTCAGTACTCCTCTCCAGCCCCTACAATACCAGTAGTCAACTTAAACAGCAAAGCTCAAAACAGAAGCCACTCTCTCCCTTAGTTATTTAGGAATATAATACATAGCAATTTTCTTTCCTTAGTATATTCCCAGAGTGCTGCAGTTCTGGGAATCATGCAGGCAGGAACAGAAGCAATTACTTTTTAGGTTTTGGGGTTTTTCTTTCTGATGACCAAGCAATTAACATGCAAGAACATATGCAGAGATTCTGATTTATAGGATTGCTCTGGAACTAATGCGTTCTCAGCCTTCAGTGGGTAGCGTTACAAGTGTTACCTCTTTCAAACTGTAGCTTCTTGTACCTTTGCATGATTTCTGATGCAACCATGCATTCAATCTGTTGAAAAAAGGAAAAGCAGAAAAAAATTCCAATTAGGAACAGTAATAATCTAGTAATTTTAAACAAAGAGTATTTGACCTTTGAAGAATTAATAAAAACATATGTTGTCAACAATGAAGCTGTAGCATAAAAAGCAAGGCAGATTTAAACAACCTGTAAGGAAAACACCCTCTTTGCAGGTAGAGTGTACCTCATTTTCTTGCAGATGACCTCGCTTTGGGCAGGCAGCATCAGGGCAGCTGATTGCTGTCTCTAGACCTTCTTTTATCAGAAGTTCCACATACTGTTTTAGGCACTGTAAGAAAGCCAAACACTGAGTTAACTATTCTGCCAAGGATAAATCACTCGGTATTTTAACAGCTTTAGTCTGAAAATCTGAAAAACTCAAACTTCAAAAGAAGAGGTACTACTGCGTCCCTTTTACAGCCATGAGCCACATTCATAGCTTTTGCCACAGTTATACCTTTAAGTAGAAAACAGCAAATTCATTTCCCCATTAAATCATAGATTCATTTAGGTTGGAAAAAACCTCTAAGATTACTTAAACCAAAATTAACCAAATAGCTCTTCATCAATTTAAAATATGCAGCAAATTAAAAAAAAACAAGGGGGGAAAGAACAAATCAAAGAGGATGCAGAGGTGGAAAAAATAATAAAACACCTCCACGATACAATTAGATTAACCACACTCTGAAGATCTTTGTGCGACTGGAAGCCACAACATATCTTAGTAAGGAGTAATTCCCCATAGACAGACATCTGTCAAGCATACTAGAACACAAAGGGAGTTGTGTATCTTGCCATCTATTCTTGGAAAATAAGTATCTGAACTTCGTGGATAAAAAAGTAACTTTTCCATAGGAAGGAAAAATGTGAGAATTAGGACTCCCTGAAGAACTGTAGTTTCCATGGGGACCAAATAATAAATATTGGTAATACTAATACTTTTCTCCCCTAGCAACCACAGCATTCTACCCGACTCATAACTGCAAATGTAGCCTCTAGCACAGCATGGCTGTCAACAAAGAGAAGAAAAGTGGATATTTTTGACCAAGGGCAAATTAAGATTAAACCTTGTTATTCTTGATGAACAACAACTCCCCTCCACCTCCATCCTACATCAAGCTGAGAGCTAATGCATAGGTGTCTGTTGGGAAGACAAGGGAGTGCTGAAGAGACCCTGCTGTCTGCTGCTACCATGCAGCTTCTACCAGCCCAACACTACGCAGAAAGAGCAGACAAGGGTCTGCTTCCCAGAGGATGGGGCACCCTGTGATGTTCTCACCTGGCCTGTGTGCTCAGCTGGCATAAGCAAACTGGAGACAACCACAGAACGAGGTCCCTAACTCTGTTTGCAAATGTGTGAATTAAGAGTGAAATAAGACCAACAGCAGAGTGAAATGAAGATACGAAACCAGCTCAGCTGTGTGGGAGGCAAGAAGGATTACACGCACTGCAGCAAACTAGCAAAACAAGGATTTCAGCTACCATTTCCAGACATGTGCTAAAGGTATGCAGCTGCTGACTCACCACCAGCCTGGGAAGGCAATGCGCTGCATTGCCTGCCAAGGCTGGTGTGCCTAACTTCAGGTCAGAGCACAAAACTGCTTCTCCCAAACTGCTTCTTCCTTCACCCTGTGCCATCAAATAGCCCTTCAACAAGCACCTTCCAGCCTAACCCTCAGGCATGTGGCTTGTAGCTGTTAAAGTTAAGACTTCAAACCACTCCTCTTCCTCTTCTGCCTCTCCATTTGTCTACTCAGCTCCTTTCAGACACCTCTATTAACAAATTATTCTAGATTTTACCTCTTGCAGCTTGATTGCAGAAAAGCCTGTACTTCCTGCCCACACAATCTCTGCTGCTCCGGTCCACAGCATTTCTGGTGGCAAGTTGCCACCACCTTGATAGCACAACAAATCATTTCTGTTAGAGCTCCCGTTCTCTGTGTCTCCCGTGCATTAGGGAAAGCAGGTGAATTTTTTGGAAAAGAAAAACAGATCAAATAATTGATATTTATATAATTTTTAATTGTGCAAAGAAATCCATGTGTGACAGTTATGCATAGTCTTTGTCTTCCTCAGTAGGGATTTAATGAGGACAACTGTTCATTTAGTAGATGTTTAACTTGCAGAAGGTTTCCAAGCCTTCACTTGGAGCTCTGCAGGGCAGGTGGTAGAAGTCTTCAAGAGAACCCGTATCACTAACCACAACAGGCTGAGCTCTGCAAGACCCAGACCCTAGGCTGTGTGCCTTGACAAGCTGTGATTTCAGCTATAGTGAGGTATTAGGGCTGCTATAATGACACTGCTGGCTCTTCCTTTCCTCTCCATTTGCAGATGCCAAGTGTGGATTAAAATGAAAATGCATACATTTTTAATGCCAGCACTTAGCACTTATAGAAAGTACTTTTCAAGCTGAATGAGCTTTGCTATCATTAATCATTAATGTTCCTAATTCTCCTCCTCAACCTGTTTAGGACTATTGCCAAAGCCTATTCGATTTGCTTCCCTTTCCTCTCATTTTCCAAGAAACGACACTGTTCATCCCTGTCATGAGCAGTGTCCATGGCCTTTCCCTTCCCCTGATGGGGCACTGGCCACTGTCTTCTCAAAATCAGCACAGCCAAGTGCATTTCTCATGCTTCACCTTCTGAGAAATGCCTCGAGGCTACAAAATACTGCCGGAAAATAGGCAGAGGATAAAACACGCTATCCACTCAAGACTCCCCTAAGACTCCTTGGGTGGAGAAAAAGGAACCCAAAGCAGTTGCAAGAGCATTTGATACACACGGTACCTTTGACTTCTCTTGAGAGCAAACACAAGACATGCAACTTGTGTAAGACTGGCTACAGTGCCAGAAATGCAGCAGCATGAAAGCAACACAACAAAGCAGGATTAGGCATTCAATTATATACTATGAAAATTTCATTTTAAAGCAATTACAAAAAGATGACAAATTTTTGCAAATTTTCTATGCAACTTGATCCAATGATGAAAGAAAGTATCTTCACAGTCCTTCCATTATGGCAATAAAGTACTCTACAGCATGAACAAAAAATGTGAGAGTGTATGTCACCCCAAAAAACATTCAAACTGAAATCTATTACATAACTTTTCTCAGAGAAAACAGGAGCTAAAATTAGATACCTAAGGCTTGAGATTGGAGTAGGGTCACAAGAGTACACTGACCCGTATAAAACTAATATGCTGAGGAACATCTTTATTATTCCTCTAATGGATGTGTATCAGAAGAGACCAGTTCGCTCCCCTGAGCACTACTCCTGTTTTGTATATATATGTGTATATACATATATATATATGCACTACTCCCTGTGCATGCATACTCCTTGTGCATCCCTGCTCTGCCCTCTTTCCATCGCTGCTGTCCGTTCTGACCTGTGCGTAACTTTTTCTGTCACCTGGTAATCCATGAATCCTACAGGCATTTGCTGTCCCCATGACAAAGGGCCGAAGCACATCCATTTTGAGGAGTTTTGGCCCAGATCCACTCCCTCACAAAGATCAACTGAGAGCCCCAATTCAGCAGGAGTTTTACTATAAGCTGCCTATATAAATTGGGAACACATTTTTTTCTGTTGCCTCAGAGACAGATGACTAATAAAGGAATGACTTCCCTTCTGAAGCTGCCAAGCACAGTGTAGTATTTAAAGCTCGGCAAGATGTGTTGTACTTCTAACCTCTGTACATCAAGGATTGTGCCACACAGGAAGGTATGTACAGTGACCTCTGATGTACCATGGCTGAATATCTTTTTGTTTAATGTTAAAAAGATCAACATACCCTATACAGGAATCAAAATGCTTATTTTTTTGCCTAATTTCAAAACCACAACACATAATCTTGCTCTGCTGCATTTAGCTCTAACAAACCTGCACAGGCCACATCAAAATTTTTGGCTTTTCCTTTTCTTTTAAGAGAATTCCAGGAATAATCATGCTTACTTCTGATGTTGGTGCTTTGATTTATTTCTCCTGACAGCAAACCCCAAATAAACCCCATCATACTTCCAAAAAAGGAATCTTGACTTTCTCTGTTTACATGGGGGGGAACACTTATCTACCATCTACTTTGACAGAAAAAATGTGTTCACTTGGTGCCTGAGGTCATTTTACAATACGAAATGCATGTAATTAAAAACACTTGGAAATGGTTTGGGAAAGTTATAACTAATTTATTTTTAAGAACATGTTATTGCTACTATTGCAGCAAACAAGGAATGGCTTTTCAAGATGTCACCTTTTGAGTTAGGCAGAAAAAAAGATTATCCTGCATTATTTTCTTAATAGCTGATAGGTGGAATTTGTTAAAATGCAGACTTCTGACTACACTAATGCTGCAATGCAAGTGCCAAATCATATGGGAAATTTTTAAATCAGTGGATTTAAAATTCCATGGATTTGGAAAGGCCTAAAACACATGACAAGAGCCAAGTCTATCATCACTACATCACTTGATTTATTTCTTAAAACTTCAAATGTATTTTAGTGCTGGCACTAGGCCACAGCCATCACCAAATGAAGTCTGCACTACATGCAGAATCATCACATGCTGGTATTGGAAAACAATATTTGAAAAACCAAAACCCATGCACCGATAAAACTGAAGGGGAAAAAAAATAAAAAGAAGAAACCTAGCATTTACCAAGTTCTAAAAAAAAAAGGGAATTAGTTGTTTACAATGTATCTAGTAGCAATAAATATTAAAGGTAGGAAAGGTGGTTGATGTTGTGCACAAATATTAACCTTGGAGATAACCCTGCACTTTGGGCAGACAATTACTAAGAGCTTACACTGCACTTCAGAAACAAGGAAGGGTTGACATGCTTTTTCAACAAGGGAGATTTTTTAAAGCTCAAGCTGAAAATGTTTTCAAATAGAATAATTATTAGAATGTAGACTAAACTGCCAGTCTCAAATTCTATATCATCTGCAAACCAGGATTAGATGAACATCTAAAAATATACATACATAAATACACACACATATATAATTACATAAACTTGCATTCAACCACATGAAGACTCAGAAAAAGCTGGTTGGTATTTTGTGATCCATTTTAAAAGTGACATCAGGATAGGTACATGCAAAGATCCCTTTGGGTGTTGCGTTCTGGGAAAAGAAGATTCTTCTGGATGAAGAATATGGAAGGATATTGAGTGAGAAGAACTTATTTTGTGTCTTGTAGCTAAAAATCTGCAGTTTGGTCTAAGGGTTGCTTTTATACTAACAGGATACTAAGCCAAAGCTCAAAATTCATGTCATGGGGCTACACAGATGACCAAAACTACTACAGCATCAACTACACTTGGTAGTATTTTGTAGTATTTTTATGCTCTGCATGCCAGGAATTTTTCTTTACATTGCTTTAAAATGAATTCTAAGAAGGTGATATATTTTCCTTCCACAAGACAGTGCAATACCAAGGTTACTCTACTGCTTTGTGCTAATTCCCTTAAGCTAATTCTGCAGTCAGTCTGGTGAATGGGTAGAATTTATACTCAGACTGCCTGTAAATCTTTTGGGTAACATGATGTAATGTCCTATTTTAGCTTCAGATTAGAACAGTACAGCGATGCAGTGTGCAATACTCACTGGGGCAGGGGGAGACAGCATGTGTGAGAGTGAGTGAATTTCACTACAAAAAAATCTGAGTGTCTGTGTCTCAGGTGAAGACTAATACTCTTGGAATAACAGCTCCCCTTCCTTTTGTCCAAACAGCAAATTCACTCTGGTAGAGAGCTTTTTCCTGAACGACATTTTCCAGAAATATTTTCCATTTAGACAAACCTAAACAATTTCAAGAAGAAAAACTCCCCTAAAACAAGCAGCCTGCATCAGGAGTGTTCTCTGAAGAAGGAAGAATGACAAACATGGCTAGAGCCTTCACTATTCCTGAAAGAAAGATTCTTGTAGCCACATATAACTATTATATGCTACCTTTTTACATATTTTGGTGCATACTTCTTAAAGCAACAGGAATGCTCATCTGGTAATAGGACAAATCACAGAATGACAGCATGGCTTAGGTTGGGACGGACCTTAAAGATCATCTAGCTCCAACCCTTTTGCCATAGGCAGGGACCCTTTCTACTAGACCAGATTGCTCAAAGCTCTATCCAAAATGGCCTTGAACACTTCCAGAGATGGGGCATTCACAACTTCTCTGGGTAACCTGTGCCTCACCACCATCATAGTAAAGAATTCCATCCTAGTATCTAAACCAACTCTTTTTCAGTTTGAAGCCATTCCCACTTGTCCAATCACTACATGACTTTAAAGTCCCTCCAATTTGCTTGTACAGCTTCTTGGTTGGACTCCCTGTAGCAAACCCCATAAAAAAGTTATGTGTCCCTGCCCTCCCTTTAATCCTGACCCGGAAGCTTTTAGTCATCTCCTTAACAATCCCCAAGTGGAGCTCCACACCCTCCAGCTGGTTACTGACATACAGGCTGACACCTCCATTTCTTCTGCCTGTCCTTCCTAAAGAGCCTGTATCACTCCATTCCAACACTCCAGTCATAAGAGCAGTATTATTTAAATTTAGTGTTTTATAGAAAAAGAAAACTACTTTCCGAGAAATTTCCATGGTATACTTACAGCACACAAGAAAACATGCGAGAGAAGAAAAAGAATGGTAAGTTCTCAGAGAGGTTTTAAGCTTCTTTCCAATTCACTACATAGCCTTTTTGTGTAAAGTAGTTATAATCCTGCCTCAAATCTATTGTTGTTTAATAACAGGCTCAACTTGGAACCCCTCTTGCACTGCTGCTCCAGTATGCCCAATTCTCTACAGCAGACCTACAATCTAGCTTTTTAATATTACCATAATCCTACTTAGTTGACGAGTGACTTACTGGAAAATATCTATGCACACTTAATCACAGATCTGTTTGAGGCATATGCTTGACTCTGGAGTGATTTTTTTTCTTTACTAGATAAACTGTCAACTGTACTGACCAAATCCGCAAGCACAAGCTATATTCAACTTCACAAACCATCTAGATCTGAGACAGATGTACATTAGAAGTGTTTAATGTTTGTGGTAATACTTTGAACTTATATCATTTCCACTTCTATGGACATCTTTTCAGAAACAATTATCTACTTGCAAAGAAATCTTCACTATTAGAACTCAAATTTTTATTAACCCTAATTTATCTTCTTAAGAATAAATCACAGGAAGAACAAATTCACTTATCTTGACATGCAGGACTTCAAATCTGAAAGCAGTAACAGAGAATGGTTTTACATGTTTATCCTTATATCCTTTGTTTTGTTACAGAGACAAAAATTCTGGTACACAAGCATACCAACCCTTTACTCCAAGACAAGCACCTGCAAGGCACTCCAGAGCTCTGCAACAGGGAAATATCTAGAGCCTTATGCTGTGAACAAGAAGGTACACACTGAGGAGAGACTTTGGCCAGGAACAGAGATTGATAACATCACAGCTGATACATGTTTTCCCCAAAGTGGCAAGCACTTTGGAAGACCTCTGTTTGACATGTTTCCTGCCTCTATCTTCCCGATACTTGGCCTATTTTAAAGATACTTTTTGTTTGAAATTGCCAAGTGTAAATGCAAAAATGCCTTTTTTTCCCACCATGCTGTCAATATTTAAAGACTCCCCCAGCTGTTCTGTGGCCCTGTAATAGGGCCACATATATTGTCAGTCTAAATGCAATCTCATCATCTTGCCTGTGGATGATGGCCAAACAGGATGAAGGCTGGGAAAGATAAACACAACCCATGTGCTTCCATGTTTGAGGACAAACCATCTGAACATTCTTTCCTGAGCTGTAAAAATTATTGCTGTCCAAGAGTCCTTGTGCTCCCAGCAGCTGGTGTAATCTCAGTATGGGGACTGGCTGCATCCTGGCAGGAGCAGGCACTCACCCATTGCAAATGCTGCTGTAGTTAGTGCAGTGATGGCTGTTGATTCAACCTGTGGACAGCAGAGCAGACTTTGCTGCGCTGGTTCTACCTCTGTCCAAATGCCTTCTGACAGTACACCCAAATATCACAGCAGTCCCTGGTACATTCTTAATGAATACAAACACCAACTCACAGACAAGATGTTCGTATCAAGGATAAGGTGCATCACCCCTCTGAGTCCAGCCTCCAAACCCTCCACATGGGACTGTGCCAGTTTGAGTACAGGGAACAGCACCATCAGGCCAGCAGTCAACAAATGATGAGGCAGGGCAAGAAGAAATGTATTATCAAGAATGCAGGAAGAGGAGCCCTGATGACTAATTAAGCTTGAGAAATGTCAGGACACGGCAAATAGCCTTTGAGACACAGCAATCAATGGCTGCAGAAACCACAAGCAAGACCAAGTAACCAGAACTAAAAACACTGGAAAAACAAGTGCCTTTTTCCAGCTGAGTATCTTGAAAGAGAAAGAAGGCAACACAGACTTACCAGCTGCCTAGCCTTTGAAGTGGTGGGCTTGTTTTTTTTACATACACACTTATTTATGGCTGTGTACTGTAAAATTTATAGAAGTTGAACAATGTTTTTTCAGAGGAATCAATCACAGCAGTAGACAGCAAAAAATGGCCAAATGAGACAAGGATAATACCTTGTGGTATCTCTTGCTCTTTGATTAGGTATTTCAAGTGGATGTACATGTAAGCTTTTCTCATGATGGATTTTTATCCCTCCATTACCTTGCATAAACTGTTTGTTCTCACCTATTTAGGGCTGCAATTGGTAAAAACAAACAGAGTAAACTTTACAAAAATAAATTTATTTTCAAATGCAACATATGTGGGATGAAAAATATTCAGAAAGCAAAAACACCACAAAAAAATTCAGTCTTATATGCCTGAGAGAAGTTTATTCTATTTCAGAACAGAAATAGCAATTCTGAGTAGGAGGAAAATACACCTGCAGCAAACAAAGGGCCCTCCCTTTTCACATGCAAAACCCTATGCAAACCAAAATGAGGTAGTTTTCCCAACACCCTGATGAAGACCGATAACATTAATCTCATTTAGTGACATCACACAGGAGAGGAGAGCTGAAGGCTCTGGATCAAATTTAGTTTTCACCCAGGGTTCTGGTTCCTACTTATTACAGCAGGGAGTTCTGCCATCAAGGCAAGTGAGAATGCAGCCAGCCATGTGAACTGCTGGGCAAACACACAGTGACCTCCAACCATGAAGCCTCCACTGACATCACGTGTCAAGGTAAGTATCAGTTCTCTGCTAAGGCTGCGGTATGTGAGCTCAAGCAGCAAGCTCTAATCTTTGGTGGTGGGAAAGAGGGAAACATTACAGCTGCTAAAAAGGACCTTGAACTCCATAAAACCTCACAAGCCATTAGGTTTCCCCCTCCCTCCTGTCTCCAGGCAAGTAGGGCATTTCCTTTGGTGGAGGTGAGGAACAGCCTGGTATCAGCACAGTGCTGCCCTGCTAAGGTAGGCTTCTTCTGGCAAGCAGAGACAAACTACACAGGAAGGCAGCCAAGCCCACCTGTTTCCATCCACCCTGCTCTTGGTGTCTGCCCTGCCCTGGGGAAAGGAGAGGCTGATGCTGCCTCTGCCTCATTTAGAGTGAGGGATAACACTAAGTAAATCACTCTTTTTTCTGTCCTTCAACTCAGAGAAGCTCCATGTGATTCCATTCAAGCATGACAACAAAAAAAAAAGGGGGTGCCTGATACCAGTTATAGGCAGGATAATATTTGCCTTGCTGATCATCAGCCTATAAGGAAGCTCAAAAAGCAGAATTATTAGAATTAAGCACATCTGTATAACCAGACATGATTAGGCAAATTCAGTAATCCTGTTTACAAAGGACTAGTGATAACAGAAGTCTGTCATTATTCTACTGTCAAGCTACTTGGGATGGAATATAACCTTAGAGGGACACCTAAAGGTCCAGGTAAGATTAACCAGCTGGCTCAAGTGCTTAAGGTAGAGCTTAGGGGCAAGAATCAGAGTATGAGTATCTACGAAGCAGTGTAAATTTCAAACACCAAAGTTGATCTGCATGTGCTATCTGACCAAAAAGAAAGCACAAACATGAAGCAAAAGGTGGCTCTTAACCTTAGTTTTGTCATCTTCTAAGTGTTGGTGGCCCTCTCATGTACCTGACTACTGTTTCTCCTATCAGTAACAAGGTAAGACTACAGAGGAGTAATCAAATTTTTTCATCAAAGACGTCATGCTTCATATTTCTTCTAGATATTTGCTTGCTTGGACTGCCTACTTGACAGACTTTTTTTTTAAATTTGAGAAAAGTAAGCAATAAATCTGCTGGTACCAGAAGGATCAGTAGTGCATAACATCTTGAAGAGAACTGAATAATCTAATGTGAGGTCAAAAGGAGCTTAGCCTGTCTTGAGTAATAGTGGCATCACTGCACTTGGAACACATTGACACATCTACATGTGTGTTTTATATATATATAAATTATACAGTATTTATGTACACAGATAAACATGTAAATCCTGAACCAGAAAACATTCAAGCAACTAACTTTGACTTCCATGCAAGAATACCAATTGCAAAAAACCTGTTTTAACTTCAGCACATATACAATTGGTAATAATGGACACAATGTTTCTTTAAGACACATGTGAATTTCATCACAGATTACAAAATAATCAGAATTTCAAACAGGAATTAGATAAAATTGCTCTATGCTTATCTCCCATAATCCCCTTAAAAAAGCAAAGGCTAAGCAGTAAGTAAGAAAAAAATTAGTGCAGCAAATAATACAAAAAAATTAAAGAAAAAAAATGGTGTTCTCTGCTTTACTCTTTTTCCTTCTCTAAGTGTAAAGCTTTCTGAAGAAAACATGCAAAATCAATTACTTCTTCTGAGGCATGCAACTGCTAAGTGACTATCTTATAGTTTAAGATTACTAGGTATGTACTGTGTGCTATTTAAGTAGGGAAAAAATTTAATAAAAAGATATTTAGGTGTTTTGGTCCAAAATTACACAAGCACACTTAAGATTGGTCCTATTGTTAACATGATTCTAAGAGAGATACTAGTTTGCCCCTTGATAATACTCAGAAAAACAAACAGAAAGCTAACAGCAGGTATCTTGTTTTTTTCTCTATTCTTTAGACTTTTGTTCCTCTGGTACCTCAAGCAATCCAACAATGAATGTGCTTGAGGCACCAGAGAAAATACATTCTTATAACATTCCTAATGGATGAGATATACAAAACTTGAGAGCTCACAGCATTGTCTGGGCATTAATGATCACAATGATAAAAACAATAATGGAGTATTGTACTAACTGGCAAAATAATACTATGGGAAATTGTAGTGCCTGTGCCTTATCAGCCGAGGAGTGGCAGTCTGCTCTATTTAATCCATGCACAGCTCTGCCAGAAAGCAAATGGAAACAGTGTCCCCATTCTATCTTTCTGAATAGGAATGCTGTGCTACTGTGCAAGTGTCAGGAAGAGACAATCCTTCATGGTATCTTTACTACAGCACTTCTGTGATTATAAAGAGTCAAGACTTGCAGACAGAAATATAGGATTGAGAAACCTGTACATTGATCCAAATGCTGCCAACATACCAGCAGTACTGTACTTGAAAGAGCTCTTTGTAATATATACTCATGTTGTTTCAGCTTGCTGGGATTTAGACAGAAAGGCTAGAGCTAGTAGTAAAAGCTGTAGCAAAAGCAGTCCTCACACTTGTATGGACATCCCTTTTTCTTTTTTGCTCATATTCCTGGAAAGACCATCAGTTATCTGTTATTTTACAAAAGAAGCCTGAACAAAATTACATATTGGTCAAACAAGAACAAAGCAGAGACGAACTGGATCTACTGTACATAGACTCCATGCAAAATCTTGAGTCAAAAGGCTACTCTTTTTGATTGTTTGGCCATTTACAAAGCACAATTCATATGCAGCGTCCCTAGTGTTTCTGGAAATCACCACTGAAAGAACATCAGTGGAGGAGTCTGTGTACATCTGTCACACTCTTCCTTAATGACTGTCAAACAATCTTGCCAGACTCATGGGAGTATTTTCTTTAGCAAATGATCAACCTTCAGGCTGGCCCAAAGGTAGAGATGAAGGCCTTGGGTTTCAGATGGAGGCCTGGGCTGTAAGAGGTTTATAGCTATTGCCTCTTGCATTTATTGGGATTGATTTTTAATGCTTCCCTCACCATCATCAAGGAAAGCAAGGGTAGTACTACCTGTTAATTCACGGGAAAGCTTTAGGATAATTTTTTCAGAGCACTCAAATGTCACTGTATAAAACTTGTAAGTAGCAAGGTTGTTCAACTACAACAATTTCTTTAAACAGGACAAAGCTAAATGAACTATTCAAGACAATCAAATACAAGTAGTAAAAACTGGCTTATGATTCCACCTGAACAGAGTTCAAAACACACACTCCATGTCATCAGTCAGATTGCTATATCAGCTGCTAAGAACAGGTTATCGGTAAAGGTTACATATCTGATGTCTGTAACTGGTTATGTCTTTCAAAACAGCAGTAAGAGTCAGAAACCACATTCTAACCAAAAAACAGAAGATCAGGGATGGCAGTAAGTATCAGAAGGAACAAGGTGAAGATGAAAAAATTTATTTGGCAACCCAGTCCTTCTGTTGCCGTGGGAATACTACTGAAAACTGACATTTAAATATTCTCTGCATTCAAGAACCAGGGAGAAACACAGCACTCAGCTGAAGGTACTAGAACAGAAGAATATTTTTTATGAAGCCTGTTATTTTATATGCTTTTGCATGCTTGAGCAACATTTCTTTTACAGTAGATCTGCCTGTTCCATTGGCTGCCTCCTATATCTTCAATAACCACCAGGAAAAAGGAAATTTACTATTAAAAAATGGTAGTATTTCCATGAAGAAAAATAAAATAAGCTAACTAAAATCCTTGATCTTAAATGATAAAAATACACACCAAAAAAGCTTTGCTGGAAAGGACTTTCAAATTAAAAAAAAAAGTCACCCAATCCCATATCTGAGTCTATAATACCATATCATAAACTCTTGGGAAATTAAAGTTTGAGCATCAGGTATCCCCAAGTTATATTCTTACTGATAATACTCCAATTTTTCCTCTGCTGAACCATCATTACAAGGTTTTTGCTGTAACTGCACCCATTGCAAAATTTAATAAACTAAAATTTTAATTTAAATTCAGTATTAGGGATGAAAACTGACTAGTAGTTTCCTCTGTTCCTAAACTAGCAATATCCATTAACTGTGATGATGATGTTCTTTGTCAAATAGTACACATGTTCCCCAGTGTTTTGTATTTAACTAACAAGATTCTTGTTATTCCAGGTAAGCATTTGTACAATATGGTAATGGAAACCTGTTTTGTGACTGTAATTATGATACAGTGAAATTAGAATCTGTAATACATTAAATACTCTTCTAGTTACAAGTGTGTGCATGGCTATGCTGGGTACTATTTAAAGGCATTTAAAAACAATGCAATCACCAGGCACTGTCAATATAGGATCAAAAGAGAACGACTGTGTAACTAATTTGATAACCTTCTATGACAAGGTCACCCACCTGGAATTAAGGACTAGGCAGCAGATGTAGTTCCCCTGGATTTTAGTAAGGCTTTTGATACTGTCCCTCTCAGCACCCTTCTGCACAAGCTGTCCAGCTGTGAGATGAGCTCTGAGAGAAAAACTGGGCTCCAAGAGTTGTAGTGAATGGGACTACATTTGCTTGGCAACCAGTCACCAACACTGTTCCTCAGAGCTCAGCTCTAGTGTCAGTTGTGTTCAATAAGTTTATCAAGTGTTTGGACCCAAGAATCAAATGTACCATTAGCACGTTTGATGATGACACAAAACTGGAAACTGCTGCTGATTCTGTTGAGGGGCAAGATGCCTTGCAGAGGGATCTAGGTAAATTGGAGCAGGGAAATGATTAATGGCATGAAATTTAAAAAGTTGAATTGCCAGATTCTGTACCTGGTATGGAGTAATGCCAGGCACAAGTATGAATTAGGAGATGAGTGTCTGGAGAGCAGCCCTGCAGAAAGGCATCTGGGTGCTGGGTGACAGCAGGCTCCATGTGAGTCAGCAGTGCCCAGCAGCCAGGAGGGCAAAGCCCATCCTGGGATCACCAAACCCAGCACTGCCAGCCGGTCAGAAGAGGTGATTGTCCCGCTGTGCTCAGAGCTGGTGCAGCCTCACCTTCAGCACCGGGTGGAGTTCTAGGCCCCACCATTGCAGAAGGATGTGAAGGGGCTTGGATGCATCTCCAGAGGAAACAAAGCTGGTGGAAGGGCTGGAAGGAGCATTCTGTGAGAACAGCTGAGAACCTCAGGTTTGTTTAGTTTGGAGAGAATGAGACTGAGGGGCAACCTCACTGCTCTCTAAAGCTTCTTGAGGAAGGAAAGGAGAAGGGGAGGTGCTGAGCTCTTCTCCCTAATATCCATTGACAACACACATGGGAATTGTTCAAAACTGCACCAGGGAAGGTTTAGACTGGACACAAGGAAGCATTTCTTTACAGAGAGGGTGACCATGAAGTGCCAGGTAGCTGGACCACAGATCATGGCTGAAGTGATCCCTTTCAACTTAAAGACTCTATTCTCTTCTAAAATTAAAAANAAAAAAAAAAAAAAAATCAAAAACCCAACAGGAAAAAAACCAACCAAACCACAAACACCTCAGCACCCAACAAAAACCCAATCAATCATAAAACCACTCCCAGAAGTCTTTGGCATTCAATTAATTGTGGGCATGACTCCATCAAGGTCTCTAACATTAATGAAAGAAAGTGAAGATTTTGTCAGATCTCCCATTCAGTCCAACTCATTAGAAGATGTTTTTACAAGGTATATAAGGGGTGCCAAAACNGTATCCCCAAGTTATATTCTTACTGATAATACTCCAATTTTTCCTCTGCTGAACCATCATTACAAGGTTTTTGCTGTAACTGCACCCATTGCAAAATTTAATAAACTAAAATTTTAATTTAAATTCAGTATTAGGGATGAAAACTGACTAGTAGTTTCCTCTGTTCCTAAACTAGCAATATCCATTAACTGTGATGATGATGTTCTTTGTCAAATAGTACACATGTTCCCCAGTGTTTTGTATTTAACTAACAAGATTCTTGTTATTCCAGGTAAGCATTTGTACAATATGGTAATGGAAACCTGTTTTGTGACTGTAATTATGATACAGTGAAATTAGAATCTGTAATACATTAAATACTCTTCTAGTTACAAGTGTGTGCATGGCTATGCTGGGTACTATTTAAAGGCATTTAAAAACAATGCAATCACCAGGCACTGTCAATATAGGATCAAAAGAGAACGACTGTGTAACTAATTTGATAACCTTCTATGACAAGGTCACCCACCTGGAATTAAGGACTAGGCAGCAGATGTAGTTCCTCTGGATTTTAGTAAGGCTTTTGATACTGTCCCTCTCAGCACCCTTCTGCACAAGCTGTCCAGCTGTGAGATGAGCTCTGAGAGAAAAACTGGGCTCCAAGAGTTGTAGTGAATGGGACTACATTTGCTTGGCAACCAGTCACCAACACTGTTCCTCAGAGCTCAGCTCTAGTGTCAGTTGTGTTCAAGACGTTTATCAAGTGTTTGGACCCAAGAATCAAATGTACCATTAGCACGTTTGATGATGACACAAAACTGGAAACTGCTGCTGATTCTGTTGAGGGGCAAGATGCCTTGCAGAGGGATCTAGGTAAATTGGAGCAGGGAAATGATTAATGGCATGAAATTTAAAAAGTTGAATTGCCAGATTCTGTACCTGGTATGGAGTAATGCCAGGCACAAGTATGAATTAGGAGATGAGTGTCTGGAGAGCAGCCCTGCAGAAAGGCATCTGGGTGCTGGGTGACAGCAGGCTCCATGTGAGTCAGCAGTGCCCAGCAGCCAGGAGGGCAAAGCCCATCCTGGGATCACCAAACCCAGCACTGCCAGCCGGTCAGAAGAGGTGATTGTCCCGCTGTGCTCAGAGCTGGTGCAGCCTCACCTTCAGCACTGGGTGGAGTTCTAGGCCCCACCATTGCAGAAGGATGTGAAGGGGCTTGGATGCATCTCCAGAGGAAACAAAGCTGGTGGAAGGGCTGGAAGGAGCATTCTGTGAGGAACAGCTGAGAACCTCAGGTTTGTTTAGTTTGGAGAGAATGAGACTGAGGGGCAACCTCACTGCTCTCTAAAGCTTCTTGAGGAAGGAAAGGAGAAGGGGAGGTGCTGAGCTCTTCTCCCTAATATCCATTGACAACACACATGGGAATTGTTCAAAACTGCACCAGGGAAGGTTTAGACTGGACACAAGGAAGCATTTCTTTACAGAGAGGGTGACCATGAAGTGCCAGGTAGCTGGACCACAGATCATGGCTGAAGTGATCCCTTTCAACTTAAAGACTCTATTCTCTTCTAAAATTAAAAAAAAAAAAAAAATAAAAAACCCAAAAGAAAAAAAACCAACCAAACCAAAAACAC